>JBCNYH010000002.1:14126568-14140614 GCA_039654325.1 Tandanus tandanus | reverse complement strand
GTGTGTGTGTGTGTGTGTGTGTGTGTGTGTGTGTGCGCGTGCGTGCGTGCGTGCGTGCGTGTGTGTGTGTGTGTGTGCATATGCATTTAGCAGGCATAGTTAAGGGTATGCCAGGTGTGTAGAGTGTGCCATGCTGACTCTCTGATTCAGCCCCCCACCTTGTCAAAACTCTGATTGAGCTGTGTGCTGTGAGCTCAATCCATCGGCTGATAAGCCCACAGGAGAGAGAGCGAGAGCCCTCGCTAATGACTTGCCCTCTCAACGCCCTTGAAAACTGAAGTCAATTATGGCGAACGGCTGCTGGAGTGAGGCTGTGGGCATGAGGGAAACCCTGAGGACGCCCAATTCTGCAAGAAAAAGGCAAGCACTACAGTCCTCGCCTGCTGCAGGCATCAATCAGAAGTCAAGCAGAAGGGACAGGAAGGAGCTTCACTAAAACCTCCATTGATCCAAATGTCAATTTTACAAGATCAAGCATCTCTGTATGCTCATAAAGTATAACATTTGCTCTGAGTAGTGATGTGTGAGGATTTGCTAAAGGTTTATTAACGGAAGGGAACCTGTGCTGAGACTGTGTTGGTTGTGGTGTAACCCAGTCAATAATAAAATACATTGCAGTGAGGGTCAGAATGAATGGCTCACATACAAAACACCTGTTCATCTGAATAAATAGCCCATGCATAGGGCTGGGCCAGGTGGCCTAAAATAAAGTCTCTTTAATTTTTTAACCTGCACAAGGATGGGCTCCTGAGTGGCGCATCGACAAGGTGCGCGACTATCAACCCGGAGATCGCAAGTTCCAATCCGGATTGATGCCACAGCCATCCGTGACCGGGAGTTCATGGGAGCTAATTGGCCGAGCTCTCACGGGAGGGAGGGATGGCATACGCTCACTTCCCTATCACTCACAGCGATCACCAGACAATCATGGGCGTCTGTGAGCTCATTCGTACGAGGGGCGGATAGCGCTTTCCCTCCGAGTGCGTTAGGTCGCCCCCAAATACGCATGCGCAGCAGTTCAGCAGGTCACGGAGAGGGCATGTGCTTGCTTACGCCCCTCCCTGGTCGGTGGTGGTCGTGTGATAGGGAAGGCAAAAGTTGATGGGTGGGAATTGGATACGACTAAATTAGGGGGGAAAAATGGGGATAAAATAAAATAAAAAGAATTAAGCAGTTCGGCAATTATATATATATATATATACACACAGTAGTGTGCAGTGAAGATTATACACCACCAGTTCTGGTCACAAAGGTCTCCTAATAAAATAAAGTAAAAAAATATTTCTCTATAATTTTTTGGTGAAAATGTATTGAACAATGCTATTGTAGGCAATGAGAACCAAAAAAATCATTCCGACAAGTACATTGAGGTAAACGTCTGGCTAATAAACAAAAACACCGAAAATACAGATTTTTCGGACTGTAGCTCGGAATTTTTCCGACTGTAGCTCATTAATGAGGAGATAATCGTGGAGTTTTTGAACACGCTCTTCTCTTTCGAAGGCATCGATGATGATGATTCTGTTGTGGAGGATCTCGTGCAGCCGGGTGAGGAGGACATGCCAGTTCTGGAGGGGGATGATGACACGTCCCGAATGGAGGAAGTGGATTAAGGTTTCAAGGCCACATGTAGCACCAAAAAATAAAAATAAAAAAATGTAAATGTAATTAGAGTAAAAAACATTTTTATGTAAGTTATTAAAGGATTAGGGAGAATCAGTTTGTAACTAGGCTGTTTATTTTTATTTTTTAATTAGTATTTTTATTTTAGTATGTTGTTCTTGTTTAATTAAGTCACTGGAAATGATAACTTTCTGCTGTTCCACTTTTTTAAGAAACTTGGAAATGAATATTTCTAATAAAAGATTATTTATAAAGCACTAAATTGGCTGTGTAAAGTGAAATTCTTCTTCTTATTATTATTATTTTCCACAATATAAACCATTTGGATTCCCAGGACATCTGATGACTGACACCTCGTTAAGACCCGCCTCGCGCACACAACAAAGCGCGCCGCGAAGATTCGAGATGTTTCTCGAACGCTCCGCGAAGGCGCTATATATATACCCACCGCGCGCGCGCTGATCCTCCATCACAGTACACACGCTAGTGTTCGTAGACGGGCAAGAAGCCGCGCAGTGTCGCGATAAAACTCCTCAGCTATTTCACATTAA
Source organism: Tandanus tandanus (assembly GCA_039654325.1). Classification (NCBI taxonomy): domain Eukaryota; kingdom Metazoa; phylum Chordata; class Actinopteri; order Siluriformes; family Plotosidae; genus Tandanus; species Tandanus tandanus. The sequence goes on along the minus strand of JBCNYH010000002.1, from coordinate 14,138,440 downwards.
GAGACTTCTAACGGTCAAGGTAAGCCACCGAGCTTAGTCTGATGACTTTTTCAGATAGCGTTTGTTTTCCTGCTGCTTTTACCTGTAAAGCTGGGTGAAGTGACTTGTCAGGAATGTTGATGAGGTTATTAAAATAATGTTTACATATGTTTAATATAAAGTGGTTTCCATTGAGATGTTTTTTAATGTTAGCTTGCTAGTTAGTTAGCCGGTGTGACAGATGGTTAGTTAGCTAGCTTGACTGAATATCCTGTACCACAGGTCTGGGAATGAAAATGGCTGACTTTATCTGGGATGAAAAACAAAATCAGTGTGAGGCAGATCCTAAACACTCTTTTTGTGCTTAAGTAGAGGATTTAAACAACGGAAAGGAAACAGGAGAACAAGTTGTACTGTTTAGGTTTTGTGCTCTTCATCATGCTGTCCTTCAAAAGTGGATTTGAGAATTTTTTCCCCCCTCAAATGTTGTTGAAACAAAGACAAGTTTGGATTCTTGTTTAATTCCCTAATAAACAGAACACACACACTAACTTATAATATAGTCGGCTTATGGGAGATAATGTGTACTGTAAACTGTTTGAGCTGAAGGACTGTGGTCCTTATGGTCCTATTTCAGATCCTGTTAGTTCTCCATGTGCTCGGTGCGGCTCATGGCGCTGTTGGCAGCTGACTGGAAACAGTGGAGCTTTCCAGAAGGCTGTAGTTAATCACGGCGGCCAGTAGATGGCGCATGCGCACTGATGGATTAGATTGTTCCGGAAAATGATCCATACGCAGGAGAACGGGGCTCGAAACTTTCAGTAGACTCCTGCATCTGTTTCACGTTGACTTCAGCGATGAATAAAAAAAAAAACAACAGCCAGCAACTCCCTCCCAATTATACTAATAATTAATGAACCCAGTTACTGTATAGTTGATTCATGGCTTCTACTGAAGCAGATGCAGATTAATCCTCATTTACTGCTTAATCCTACTAAGGTCCCAGGGAGGCTGGAGCCAGATCAGGGCGAAGGCAGGGTACACCCTGAACAGCTCTCCAATCCATCAACACACACAATCATTCACATCCACACCTAGGGGCAATTTTAACAGCCACTTAGCCTAATGTGCATGTTTCTGGACTGTGGGAGGAAACCAGAGTACCTGTGGGGAAACTCTTTAGAGAAACGCCCTCACCTAGCCCAGGACTTGAACCCAGGACTTCCTTGTGTGACATAACAAACACCACATGTATCCATGGTAACATAACTGACTTGTGTGTACCTATTATGACAAATTGAACATATCTATTGTGATGAAGTGATGTCACAGACAGTTATATTGGCTATATAAGTGTGAATGTAAGTACTCCGATTACCCGGGAATTGAGCACATTCCACTAAGAACACTGCTCTGGAACTCAAGATTGTAGACGTCACCGACCATCTCCGACCCATCCATTGCCTGCCATCTCCCACCTTCTGCCAGCCTACGACTGCCTCTCTCCCCGCTAAGTTGTTTAACCTTAATCCATATTTGTACAATCGCTACCTTCATTGACTCCTCTTTAATTAATTGTTAAACCAACTTCTTTGCCTGACCAGAATAGTTCCAAACACTTCGGAAACTTCCATCAGTCCGCCACGCTTGATGTGAGGCGGACGTGCTAGCCACTGTGCCGCCTGACTCGAATACTAACCAGTATTATACATTCATGCTCAAATTGTTAAAATGCCTTCAAAGCTGCATAGAAAATGGCACGTGTTAAAATCGCTGCATAATTCTAACCTGTGCCTTAAAATGCTGAGAGGCTTTACTCCTCTGATGGAGTGCTGTACATGTGTATTTTGACACTGAGATTTGGGTTTAGTGGTGCATTGCATCCCAGCTGTCCCCCTGTTTTATACAGATGCCGGAAGGGTGTGATCAGCCAATGGAGGAGGAGACAGAGACCTTTGCCTTCCAGGCAGAAATTGCCCAGTTGATGTCCCTCATCATCAACACCTTCTACTCAAACAAAGAGATCTTCCTCAGGGAGCTAATCTCCAACTCCTCAGATGTAAGCCATGATCTTAACGTCACCATCATAATAAGATATAAACTTAGATAAAAGCTGAGAAGTCTGCAGATTATGTATTTATGTTTATTTAATGGTAACAGCGAAATCAGATGTGTTGTAAAATAGGAAGTCTTTTGCATGACAAGTTTCTCATGGCTTCTTTTTTTTATTAGGCACTGGACAAAATCCGATACGAAAGTTTGACCGACCCAAGTAAGCTGGATTCTGGAAAAGATCTGAAGATTGAAATCATTCCCAACAAACAGGAGCGCACACTGACCATCATCGACACTGGCATTGGCATGACAAAGGCTGATCTCATCAACAACTTGGGAACCATCGCCAAGTCTGGAACCAAGGCATTCATGGAGGCTCTGCAGGCTGGAGCTGACATCTCTATGATTGGCCAGTTTGGTGTGGGTTTCTACTCCGCCTACTTGGTTGCAGAAAAAGTCACGGTCGTCACCAAACACAACGATGATGAGCAGTATGCCTGGGAATCGTCTGCTGGCGGCTCATTCACAGTAAAGGTGGATAACTGTAAGTATTTAACTCTGTAGTTTATAATTTATACAAGAGAACTCAAACCTTGAGATTCGAGAGAAAATTAATGCACATACATATGTACAATTACTATTATGTTATAGTAATGATTTAATGAGCTCACCCTATTAAATAATTATCCATGCTTCTGTAGCTGAACCAATTAATCGTGGCACAAAGGTGGTCCTGCATTTGAAGGAGGATCAGACAGAGTACATTGAGGAAAGACGTATTAAGGAAATCGTGAAGAAGCACTCGCAGTTCATTGGCTATCCAATCACATTATATGTAAGTATCTATTATAATTAAATTTGGGTGTCTAATTCTGGCTCTTCACATATCCTGAGGTTTTAAGCTAGTAGTTCTATGCTTACCCTTACCCTTTTGCTTAATGCGAAGGTGGAGAAAGAACGTGACAAGGAGGTGAGTGATGATGAGGCAGAGGAAGAGAAGGAGAAGGACAAAGATGAAGAGGAAGGAGAGAAAGATGAGGATAAGCCAGAGATTGAGGACGTTGGCACAGATGACGAGGACCATGACAAGAGCACAGATAAGAAGAAAAAGAAGAAAATCAAGGAGAAGTATATTGACCAGGAAGAGCTCAATAAAACCAAGCCTTTGTGGACCCGCAACCCTGATGACATCACTAACGAGGAGTATGGAGAGTTTTACAAGAGCCTGACGAATGATTGGGAGGATCACCTTGCTGTTAAAGTGAGTCTTATAAAAACAGATATAAAGACAAAAAGTCATAGAGTATGGTGATAGTTGTACTTATTCTGTTATCCATGCTGATCACATGAACAGCACTAATTTCTTTTTTGCAGCATTTCTCAGTGGAAGGGCAGCTAGAGTTTCGTGCCCTGCTCTTTGTACCCCGCAGAGCTCCCTTTGATCTTTTTGAGAACAAGAAAAAGAAGAACAACATTAAGCTTTATGTGCGCAGAGTCTTTATCATGGATAACTGTGATGAACTCATTCCAGAGTATCTGAGTGAGTGAATCATTAATATCAAACAAATCCTACAAGTATTCTACAAAGTGCACACAAGGCCACTTATAAAAGTATGAGTAGATGGAAGTAATGCATTTATTACTTAACATATTTAATTTTTACTAATTTAAAAAAATAAAAACTTGCTCTTTTTAGATTTCATCAAGGGTGTGGTGGACTCTGAGGACTTGCCCCTGAACATCTCCAGAGAGATGCTGCAACAGAGTAAGATCCTCAAAGTCATCCGAAAGAACCTGGTCAAGAAGTGTCTTGAGCTTTTCACTGAACTTGCTGAGGACAAGGACAACTACAAGAAGTACTATGAACAGTTCTCCAAGAATATTAAGGTATGTTGCTATATTAGACATTTGGATGTCTTTTTTTTCCTAAGTCCTTTTTTTAATAGCACTAAAATATAAAACACTACTGTAAATAATTGCCTCTGTGAAGCCAGAGTACCAATTGAGCATAAAATCTTGTGGCTGTTCTTTCACTTAACTGTTGAATCCCTGTAGTAGCCTGGTTTCTTGAATTGATTGTAAAGATTGACAGTTTCAACACTAAGTTTTTCACTAGGTATGATAAGAAACTGGGATCCAAATGCTGAAATTCTTAAAAACATGTTTTCTGATTGTCATCTGTTTCCTGGTTTGATCCTGTAAAGCTGCCCAAAGCTCATTAGTGTTTATGTAGTCTTTTTATAGACAGTGTAAACTGCTTGCTGCATTTGGCATGGTGGCATCAACATAACTTTGATTTTGTCTGCCTTCTCTCAAACAGCTTGGTATCCATGAGGATTCTCAGAATAGGAAAAAACTCTCTGAACTGCTGCGCTACTACACCTCAGCCTCGGGGGATGAAATGGTGTCCCTTAAAGATTATGTCACACGCATGAAGGACACCCAGAAGCACATCTATTACATAACTGGTAAAGACTCCACCAGCGGTGTTATTCAGTTTAGTCTTGAATCATGAATTTGTGGTGGACTGTTTAGATCTGTATTTATGAGAGTGGTATAAATTTGGTTGCAGGTGAGACAAAAGAACAGGTGGCCAACTCTGCTTTTGTGGAACGGCTGCGCAAAGCTGGCCTGGAGGTGATCTACATGATTGAGCCGATAGATGAGTACTGTGTTCAGCAGCTAAAGGAATTTGAGGGAAAGAGCCTAGTATCGGTGACCAAGGAGGGTCTGGAACTGCCCGAGGATGAGGAGGAAAAGAAGAAGCAAGAGGAGAAAAAGGCACAGTTTGAGAACTTATGCAAGATCATGAAAGACATCCTTGAAAAGAAGGTTGAGAAGGTAAGAGAACAATTGCAAAAAGTTATCAGAGTGACTTCTGCATATTTTATAACGTATAACTTTTTATTTTACTTTGTGTTTTGTTTTTTGACACATTCTCTCATTTCTGCTTCTCCAGGTTACTGTCTCTAACCGCCTGGTTTCCTCCCCCTGCTGCATTGTGACCAGTACATATGGCTGGACAGCCAACATGGAGAGGATCATGAAGGCCCAGGCTCTGAGAGACAACTCCACTATGGGCTACATGGCTGCCAAGAAGCACCTAGAGATCAACCCTGATCACCCTATTATTGAAACCCTGCGGCAAAAAGCAGAGGCTGACAAGAACGACAAGTCCGTAAAGGATCTGGTCATCTTGCTGTTTGAGACCGCCCTGCTTTCGTCAGGCTTCACCCTTGACGATCCTCAGACACATTCAAACCGCATCTACAGAATGATCAAGCTGGGCTTGGGTAAGAGTACAGCTGATATCAAATATATTAGATTGTGTTGTAATATGAACCAACCAAGCAGGCACTTTCAGAAAATGACCATGTTGGTATTCAGTGTATGTGTAGTTTGTAGCATGCTCAAGTTTTCCATCTGTTTTAGGCATTGATGAGGATGACCTCTCGACTGAAGAGCCCAGCTCTGCTCCCATTGAAGACATGCCTCCCTTGGAAGGGGATGATGACTCGTCTCGTATGGAGGAGGTTGATTAAAACTGTGGTTTTGTGTCTGTTCATATCTCTGTAAAAAGTTGTGTGGGCTTAAGATGCGCCTGGGTGGCTGCAATTGTATAAAGTAGTGATGGCCTCCAGGAATACACCTGCATGAGCAACCATTTGTAAAAAGATGCATGTATGTTAGTAAGACTATGTAATCGGGAACCCTCGATTGGTGTATAAAGAGCTAGTGATGATAGCAGCAGTTATGTTGGAGACTGCTAATTTATTCGTGCAGTTGTACCTGGCTAGGTACCAGGCTGATAATTGAGTCCACGAAGTACTGATTTGTTATTGATATTCTTTACTTTTCATTAAGGTGCACAAACTAGCATTGCTGACCTTTTTTCCAGACATTTTTTTTTCTTTTTGTATTTTTTTTTTAATGCATATTGTATTAATTTTACATTCCACAATTTTTATTTTATTTTATTTTTTTTTTATTATTTTTTTTTCCCTTGGGGGGGGGGTGTTGTTTGAAGAGTTACTGTAAGTTTACTGTTGGAATTCCAAAATAAACTTTATTTAAACTCATAACTGATCTGATTCATGTAGAATTCTGTACATTATCGTATCAATCATGTCCTCTCTGACAGTTTTACATACGTTCAGCTGTATCATGGCAATACCATAATTTAATGCTGTGATAAGGAATAAAAGTGGTGGTGCTTTGAAGACCTGTCTTTAATAGACAGGGTAGAATTAGGCTTTTAGTCTTTAGCCATGTTAGAGATTAGCTGTGGGCAGAGAATCTGAGACTGAAACTGGAGGGGGTTGACACATGCTGCCTAACAGATGGACCACATTCAGTTCGTTGTATACGACGAAGTCTGCCCACATGGTAGGTCGACCTGATAATATAAGCAGGGATTTTAGGTATAAACTATGAAGATAAAGCTAATATACTGCAAATCTGATGTTAATGCCAAATCAACATTCAAATGAAATGGATATAGCCATGTTGGTCTCTAAACATTTATTCAGTTCTTGTTTTGAGCAGCAGATGGCACCAGAACACAACCTGGTTATTCTCTTCATCATGAGAGATTTTAATGCATGTATCCTCAGAACATGGCTTTCTAGAGAACAGGTTCTGGGTCTTTGTGCAGACAGGGCCTGCTTTGAACGTAAAACAAACTTAATGGTTCTATTTTTGTTTTAATTGAACAATATTAGTTATTAATTTTGGAACATTTAAAAAATGTGTAGAATGTTGGCTTTTTTTTTTTTTTTTTTTAATTATTCATTTTATTTTAGAATTTTCCAGTGAGTAAACACATTATGCCCAAGTACGTGGTGTATTTGTTTTTGAATTTTAGATCAAAGACTGGCACAGGCACACGTGATTTCTACCACTAAAAAATTTTTTAAAAACTCATGGACTCACCGTCTCAAAGGAATGTTAAAGAATATACAGAATAAATACCATATGGCAACTTGCTTCACCAGCTTCAAAAAGAAAAGAAACCAAGAAAATGAGTGTTGTGAAGCATAGAGTAAAATTTGAATTAAAAACCAAAGTTTTATACTCAGAAGTCCTGGGATTCATTATGACCAGGATAAAGCAGTCTTATAAAGACAAATGCGTGACGAAACTGAATGAACAGTTTGAGGAGATCTATGACATTTCATTTCATTTACCCAGACTGCCTTTATTAGAGCCTTGGGGAGGCTGGAGCCCATCCTGGAACACTGGGCGAAGACTGGGTACCCCCTGAACTACTCTCCAGTCCATCGCAGTGCTAAGACACACTCACATTCACATCTAGGGGAGATTTGGAACAGCCAATTAACCTAATGTACATGTCTATGGACTATGGGAGGAAACCAGTGCACCCAGAGGAAACCCATGCTAGCATGGGGCAAACATGCAAATTCAACACAGAAATGCTCTCGCTGAGTCCGGAACTTGAACCCAGGACCTTCTTGCAGTAAGGCGGAAGCGCTAACTACTAGACATGCACAATATGCTAATTGGCTGTTCCAGATTGTGAAGTGTGCGTGTGCGATGCATCGCCCTGCGATGGCCCAAAATCACTTGGTACCTACCAGCAGGTATGAGTGTAAATAAAATATAATTTTTCATAATGAAATCAATCAATCAATCAATCAGTTTAACTTACATTCATCTCATCCCATTTTCATTAATTTCATCCCAAAAACAAAATTATTTCAAATCTGTCTCCAACTTTATTCTGGTGAGGGTTGTTTATCTGGCAAGAACACCCTGAGTGGGGATCCAGATCATCACAGGACACCACACACACAGCTAGGGGCAAAACACCAATGCACCTGCTGGTATGTTTTGTGTGATGGGAGGAAACCAGAGAACGCAGATGAAACCCCATGTAGAGATATTCCACCTAGACAGTACCTTGGAACAGTGAGCCTGCTGTGTCGTATAAAGTTTTTAGTATAAAAAAAAAATGTAAGGATAATGTCCATTTTTATAATCTCAACTGAGAAAATGAGAAATTACTTTAACATGGTGGGGGGGAAATGGAACAATTCCTCTTTAAGTAAAGTTTGAAACGTGAACACAACACAAGGACAACCATCAAGGAAATTAAAAGTTTCAGCCCCGTGGATACGAATCATTATCTCGAGGTGATATCATACAATTTGGGTGTTATTTGTGAATGGTTGTGTGGAGATGCTGGACAGAACTGTGCACTGACAGGCTGAGGTGAACATGAGCCGCCTCTCAAAGGAGACATGAGGGGGAAAGTGTGTGTGTAGCTCCAGTCGGGGAGTGGGCTCTCAGTCTCAGGCTTGGGTCGGACATATGAGTGCGATGCCGAACAAAACAAAAAAAGACAAGGTAATATTAATTTCACCTCACACAGCTTCGGGTTCATTCGAAAGCTAGTTATCTCATTGTAAACATGTCTTAAATGAGACACAATAACAAAGGCTTATATATTAGTAACAGTTAGCTAAGCTTCCTCTTCTTGATTCGAAGCAGTAGGCTAATGCTGGCTAGCTAGACAACGCTAGCGAATTCTATTTTCATTTTCCATCAAATTAGCCATTTGTTAACGAACTTGGACAAATATGTTAACTAATTTCTTTTAACGTGCAAGTACACTGCTTTGTTCAGAATATTAAAATCAAACACCAGTCACTATTTGGTCAGGGTTTTTCTAAAACAAATTAGGGTGTGTAGCTAGTTTGCTAGTTAGCTTGCGCTAAGACGGCTACATTTGTTTCAGCAGTGCCTGGTGCTAAATAGTTAGCTAGTGCTGGTTATCTAGATAGCCTGTGTTGTTTAACCCAGTTGAATGCTTGTCTGACTTCATATACTTCTGACTTTTGTCATTAACATGAAAGACCATGGTAAACACAACGCTAGTTGCAAGTTCCGGACTATCCAGCTAAGTTAGCTAACCGCCTTCCAGTCATTAACGCTAGCTAAGCTACTCGAATGATATTTTCATGTAGGGTTAACTGTTTACTTAGCGTGTAAACGTTTGTTATGGTTACGTTGTGGAATGATTTACCAGCGGCACTTAATTTCTTATTTCTGTTCTGATTAGGAATCGCCGAAGTCTGGAAAAGTCAGTAAAACTGCAGGACAAGAAAATTCAGATCATGAGGTAATGTGATGGCTAATCAATAGCCAGTGCTGCATAGAAAGCACATTTGGTAGATTTTATGTTCATGTGACTGTTCTGACCAAGATAAATTCAAACGGCACTCCTAAGAGGGGAAACCCCCAAAGCTCTACCTTCTGATAAAGATCCTGGTATCTGCAGGCTGTATTCAAATGTTCTTCATTCAGTGTTAAAAGAAATTCATTGTGTTTTGGTCAGTTTTCCTCAGGAAAGCTTCACGCCTGTATCACTGTACATCTGTGCTCCTGAAATGCTGCTGCATCATATTTAAATTTGCTTTGCTAAGTCACATTAAACCTGGTTCTGTCCCCCCAGGGCATAAAACTGGGTTATAAATGGATGTCATTTCCAGAAGAGGTTTGGTCGGTTCCACAGTCTGCAATAGGATTCGATGATCCCGTAATCTCACACAGATGTAATATAAGGAATAAAATATAACTTTCCTATCATGATACTTCTCTTGTATTACACCTAGAGAAATGTTCACATTTTTAAGAATTATAATAAAAACTAATTTTAACCCAAGGTCACTTATACAAAATAAAGAATCAACGGCTTTTTAATAATGAACAAGTGAAGTTTCAATCGTTTAAGAGGTGGGCTGTTGCAGATCTCAGTTGGGAGGGGCGTTCCAGGGACTAGGGGTGATGTCACTGAACGTTCTATCCCCTGGAGACCTGCATACTCTGCATTGGGTGCAAGGGATGGAGAGTAGGTCCTTGTGTGTGGACTGCATTATCTGAGACAGGATGTAGGGGACGTAGAGGTCTGATACGTACTGGGAGGCCTTTACTGGGAGGAAAGGGCATAAAGGGATTTGTAGGTGAGGAGGAGGATTTTGTAAGAGATATGGGGCTTAACCGGGAGCCCGTGAAGGTGCACGAGGGTGTGGATGATATGCCGCTAGAGCTTAGTGTAGGTGAGAATTCTGTCGGCTGAGTTTGGTGCATGCTGCAGCTTGTCCAGGGTTTTGCTGGGCAAACCTAACAGGGCACCACTGCAGTTGTCCAGGCGGGAGGTGATGAAATCAGAGATAAGGGTTTCAGCTATGAAACATAAGAGAAATATCTGGGGTCTGGAGATGTCCTTGTGATGGTAAAAGGCAGGTCTAGTGATGAGTTTGATATGCAGCTGGAATGAGAGGGTGGAGTCCAGAATGACCACCGGATCGCGGACCTTTGGAGATGGAGAGATGGTGCAGCTGTCCACATCGAAGTGATCACTCACTTTCCCGAACGTCATACTTGGAGCCGCAACCAAGATCTCAGTTTTATTATTGTTGAGCTGAGATGGTTGGATGACATCCTGGTTTTGATGTTTTCCAGGCTGTTGACAAGGGATGATAGGTCATCATTATTTCAAGGAAAAGAATTCGGATTTATTTTTTATGACTTATCCAGTCCTAGTCTTCTTTTTGTTTAATTAAGTGCTTTCTCTATCTTTGCTGGTTGTTGGAAGCAAATGTTGTTTGTCGGTGTGTATTTGGTTGTGCGTCTTCCTGCCCACCGAACCCTTTTCCGAATTGGTTGAATTTCTTGGTTGAGAAAAAAAGTAATTGATTTCAGAGAGGCTGGAAATTGAGCAAATGACTTGGCAAGCACTTTTTCACTTCACTTTAACTTGAACTAAAAGTAAATACATCAACATACCGAATCAAATCATAAAATACAGACAAGACGAGGAGTAAAACTCAGTGACAGAGTTCAAATGCAGTTAGTAAAGCCAGTGGACCTCAAGCCATGTTCACACAGGGAGCAACACGCTCGCCGCCAAGCGACACACGATATCGCCTGGTGAGAGAGGCGAATCGCTTCAGCTCTCGTTGCCTAGATAACTCCCTCACATGTTTCCTGCTTCAAAATCTTTCCAAGTGAAGCTGAGCAGCACCGTGCGTCCCTACTGCGGGTCTGTGAGAGTGTTCATTATCTTATATGGTTTGAGTTTATTTTAATTCATATTATAATCATATATAGATTAATATCATTATTATTATCACACAGAGAGTATAGAACCGAGAATTTTGTGCATCATGAACCAGGAACAGTTCAGTCTCCTCACCATCTCCGCTTTCTATTTGAGAAAGAGCACCATAACGTCAATGCTCCTGCTGGGTTCACCCAATGACACAAGCCCGGTATCATCACAGGAAGAATCATAGGTTTGTGCAGGAGCTCCGTTTAGATGGAGTGCACTTTCTGTAGTACTTTATTCTGAACTGCACAGAGTTTTTATCTACTGATTTATTTATTTTTGTTAATGTTTAGCTGTTAACACGATTCAGTAGGAAACGATGTCAGCAAAACCGTGTACTCAAGTTACTACCCAACCCACATAGTGTACTTTTCGTGCAGCTCTAAATAAATGTATATAAATATAAACTCACAGGAAATGCTGACCATTTCAGAAACATAGACCCAGGCATCATGTATCGGGTTATTATCCGTACAAAATTTCTGGGTGCAGTCATAAAGCACACGGTATTTACACACGGCAGTAATAAGCTGCTCTTCCATGTAGATGTGAGCGGGACTTTTTTTTTTTTTTTTGGATTTTTCTCCCTAATTTAGTCGTATCCAATTCCCTCCCATCAACTTTTTGCCTCCCCTATCACACGACCACCACCGACCAGGGAGGGGCGTAAGCATGCACATGCCCCCTCCGTGACATGCGATGCTGCCA
>JBCNYH010000002.1:14098029-14121530 GCA_039654325.1 Tandanus tandanus | reverse complement strand
TTTTTTTGGGGGGGGGGGGGGGTGAACTCTGCTCTGGTTTCAGCTGAAGCTTTTACAGAATTTCACATTTCGCATGCTTTATAATGGCTCTTTATTTCAGCTGTCCTCTTCCATATCAATGCACCTTAAACTAAAGTAGCCTGTTTACATAAACAGAGTTTGTGTGATGGTTAACTCCAGAATACTGATTATTCAAATGCCCTGGACACTTATCAAGCCTTGAGAGTGTTTCTCTTATCTAAAAATGTCCTGAATTTAATTGTTAACCACCAGTAAAGCTGTTAGTCTGTGTACTTATCTGTATACGCACTGAGGAAATGGTTCAATACAGAGATTTCCTAGTTTGAATGATATATATTAAAAATAAAAAAGTAAAAAAAAAATTTTCTTTGTCGGTGCAATGACTTAATGAACTAAGTTTATTTTGAGGAAATCAGTAATGTGGACCTGCTTGTACATTTCTTAGTGCACCTCATGAGGTTGAAATGTGGTCAGACATGACAGGTAGCACTTCCTGACTTCTCTAGAGTTATCTACACATGTTTAAAGGTTATCAAGCTTTTAATGAGAAGTGTATTTTGAAAGGTAGATCATGGTCAAGAGCTTTTTTTGCAAGTAGGTTGTAACAAAATTCCTGACAGAAAGCCCGCCCGAGCATAAATCATTTATCTGTTGACTCAAGAATCCAAAACACATCTGTAATTTGTAACTGAGCATATTGAATACCACTACATACGTACAAAATTCATCTATCTAGGTGAGGTACAGTAATGTTGGGATGCTGCTTTGTTTGATTTTTGACTCTGAGGTTTGTGTTATTTGGAGTAAAGATAAAATCAGAGTTTCCATTCTGTTGTTCTTTTGCGTAGATGTTTCAGTTGAATCTGCTTTTCTCACGCTCGTGGTCTGAACTGCTGACTTCACTCTACATATTTGTCTCCTTTTCTAAAGCTGTTAACCGTTACATAAGCAGCTGGTTATGTATGTTGTGCAAATTAGGGAAAACACATTGTGCATGTATTTACATCAGTCAGGTATGGTACACACTCAGAGAATAGCTCAAAATGACTTGTTCTACAGCGAATATGATAGCGTAAAGGTTAATAGTACAGGATTTGGCGTAGGACAGTGAATTAATGCTGGTTTTCTAGTGGGTACAGGCATTTTAAATGAGTTGATAAATTTATTTTCAGCTTTGCTCGTTTTTGAAATCTCGCTTTAAAGCGGCACTGTGGAGCCCCATAGATACAAATGTTGGAAAGCCATGAGCTCGATTTTGTTGTTGCGTCCTTGCTCACATGCGCACACAGGCTTGTGCGCCGCTGCCACCATTGTCGCTCAGTGCACTTGCACTTCACAGATTGTTCTCTTACTTTACGTAAGCATGTTTCTGTAAACTTACACATGCAAACATTTTCAGAGCTTAGCAGAGTGCCTAAATATTTATAATATTCTCACAGTTACAGCTGCTATGAACGTTTGTTACTAAGCACCAAACTAAATTCTAAATGATTTATGTACACAGTTGTATAGATTTTTTCTTATTTTATTCTTTTTTTTTTCTTTCTTTTTTTTAATACTGAGCCTGAGGGGGGAAAAAAACCCCCCAAAATGTACCAAAGAGAATGGCGAATAGCAGTTGTGTAATGGGAAATTCTATTCTTAAATTATTGTGCACGGATTTTCAGTTTATTTCTAAAAATCTGTCCTGAAGAACATGATATTTTAAGTCTTCAAGTCACAGGCCTCTAAGAACACAATTTGATGACTGTAGTGAGGTGATTCGAATAACAAAAGCTCTTTTAGACTGAACCACATCATAGCCAATGCTTTTCTCACAGGGCTTTTTCCCGGTACACAATCTGAGATTATATTTACCCTGAGTTACATGTTCCCCTTTCCGCAGCATTATGATCAGGTCATGTGTTATGATGCAGATCAGTGTCCTTTTTTATTTTGAACTTCACTCCTCTTAGTATTAATATCAAAACAGATTGAACCAGCACAGTTTGAACTTGGTGACCTGTTGATCGAATGAATTAAACCCCTTGCAGTTTTCTATTCTATGCATTCCGGTACCTGTAACGATGACAGACTGCCTTCATATCATTGCATGTTTTGGCACTTACTGATACTTTCTAATATATAATTTCGCAGAAGGCCATTCTCTCTTACTCTCCAGTACACTTGAAGCTTATTTTAGTTATATTAAAAAAATTTAAACAGAATTGTAATTGGTTATTATTTTTAGCTTTGAATCTCTTTCCCATTTTTCACTTCGGATATTATAATGTCACCTGACTGATGCATCTGCTGTAAACACTTTTCTCTGAGCCCTAAGCTAAACTTTGCGTTCCTTCAGTGATGACTGGGTGTGTTTCCTTTGCACTGGATCATCCGTACGTGTTCAAAAGAAGACTCGCTGCAGTGAGTGAGCTGCTGATGATGCGGTTTCCTGTCAGCACTTTGCTGCTTCTGTCTGGTTACTTGTTTATCGTAAATTTAAGAAATGTGTCAAGGTTGCACCCTGGCAGAAATTCTTAAGTCATTCTTTTCCTTTTACAGTCAACAGTAAAAGTGTTGGGGCTAATTTTGGTGGAACACCTGACACATATGAAAGTGTCTTCTCTATAGTCACGGACCTGACACTTAGAACACCTTATGGGGCATTCTCTGAAACTGGAACCATAAAGTGTGACATTGGGGTGAAAAATTCACAATCCCCAAATTTTAATGTAATCCAGTTTATTTCCCCTCTGTATTGACCATAAATTCATGAACCAATTTTACAAAGACAGTGAGAGAACTACTTCATGCACATAACTGCACTTTCATTAGTAACAAACAAGAATAAATCTGTATGAAACACCAAATTCATTCACGTACGAACACGAAATTCATACCATTTGTTTTTGGTGAATAAATTAATTGACGCTTGACTACGTGTGAAATCAATCCACTTCAGGAGGAACTCGACTGTACATTGAACATCGTGACATGGAACCTCACCCATCACAGGAAAAATGGGTCGGTCCTGTATGTAACTGGCATGGACACCACTGTTTACGCACAGAACCGTAAATTGATGTGCAATCCTCAGTCCAAAAAACAAAACAAAACAGGAATTTCTACTTTGGTATATAAACTACTATTTGCACTTTGAGTTGATTCTTCAGCGATAGCATGGCATGAAACATAAGTAACAAAAAAGTCACAATTTTCGCCCTCACATTGCAACCAATTTTTCAGAAAAATGTCATTATTTTATATATATATATATATATATATATATATATATAAATAATCTATCCCCCTCCCATGTCTCTGTCCATGTGGTATGTTTTATGCAGGGATTGCTCTTAATTCTTTGTAGTTTTTGGAAACTCTTAGGTTCAAAATGTGAATCATTAAATTTGACCCAGTTTCAGAGAATGACCCACATTACAAAACTAAACTTGAACTATGACTGAATTAGAAGTGTACTTTAGTCGACCCTGCTATCTGTGTGAATGTCCATCAGTAATTTTCTGAATGAGTAGAGTAATGGATGAAGCTTTAATAGCAGTGTTTACCATAAATCTCAGTTGTTGTTGTCATACATGGTTTTCATGTGCATTATACACTTCCCTCAGATGTCTAGGTTTAATGTAACTGTTAAATATTGTCATGCATTAGACACAAATGTTTTGATAGCCAGAGACCATCTGCACATAGTCAGCTGTACTTTCCTTTCAAACCTCTGTCTTCAGTTGTGTAGTCAATATCCCACCCTCCTTTAAGCTTACCATCCAATCGCAAGCCTTCTCAGCTTGCAGTCGTGAGGTCCGGTCATGTGACTGTGGCCAGCCAATGGTACATGGCTCTTTGTAGATGACATCACTAGCGAGCTGTTTCCCTCCAGCTTGCAGTGGAGCTTCATTTTCTGCTGAGACGGCTGGTGCTGAAATGGAGGCTAGCTCAAATCGCTGTAGGTGATCCGCCTTCTCCCTCCTACCCTCCTCAACTCCCTCCCTCTTGGACGGACAGATAGGTGTTGACATGCTCTAAGGAGGGGAGCAAAGATGGTTTTGGACACACCAAGCTCAAACGGGCCTTTTCAGCCTTTGGCCCTTACGTATTTCAGAGGTGAGCCGTTCCGCTTCATTGTCTGTAGATGGGGGTAGGGGTAAGACTCTGCCTCTTAAGAATGCAGTGTCTGTGTTTGTTGTAGTAAAAGGGAGATTTTTGTTTTTAGGATCTGATTAGATTGGAAGGGTTAGTTTGTCTTGTCTGATTGGCTGGGAGTCTGCTACATGTTGCAGATAAATAAATGAAGAACGAGCAGTTGCAATGTAGTTAAGTGTGAGCAAGGAGGTAGAACGTAGAGGAGGGGGTTGGAGCCGTTTTACTGTCTTTTGCCTCTCCCATCCCCCACTGGGACTGTTGATGTCAAAGGAAGTGAGGTCACAGCTTGAGGAAGTGTGTCGAAGTGGGGCTTTGAAAAGCTATAGGATTTTGTGTAGATTCTGCTGATATGTTTTTATGGAGGAAAGAGGAATGTGCTCCTTTCCTGTGTCTACCCCGCCTTCAACTCGCCAAGCATTCATCTTGAAATTTCCTGTTCATTTGTGATTTAAGGTTTATCTGGTTTATGTTGAGGACACTCACGTGTTTGTCTTTGTCATTATCATTTAACACGCTTAAACCTCGGTGAGTGCAGTTCAGGATTCTTTTTACGATTGTGTTGATGCTTGTATATCCTTTATATCTGTCTAACTGTTAAACACTCCTGGCAAAAATGTGAACTCAGTCATGTTCATTTGAGGTATCAGTTCTTCTGGTAGTTTGGTATGTAGCCCACACCCTGCAGTAGTTTGTAACTAGACCCCTTCATCAGTCCTGCAATCCTGCACATACAATAGCAGAAAAAAACATGCAAAAACAAGTCCGGCTGCTGTGCAGAGGTGAGGTGAGCAGTCAAGCATTAACCGTGTAGAAATGTTATTTTTTTATTAAGCTTGTAATCCTTAAAATAGTCCTCTTGGCATTAAAATATTAGGTTAGATGTGTACAACCCCTGACATTTATTATGGTATCGCCACACATAGAGGAAGTTCACCCAGCCTTTTTACTTCATAACAAGTAAATCATAGATGGGTCACAAAACAATTTTTATTTAATAGCTGAATGTTTTGGCTTCATGAAGTGCACCTCAAAAATTCAAATAAAAAAAGATATAAAAAAAAAACAACAAATAAATATGGTATCATGAATACAAAAATCAATAATTTAGTTCTTTTATGAAATATTTAGTTGCTCCTCATTTGGCCCGAATTCTCTGAGGCATGCATTTCTTAATTTAAAACAATATTCTCCAACTTGGTCTAAGCTGATGACAGGTTGGACCCTTATGTTGACCAATTTCTTCTTAATTTCCACCATGTTCTTTCAATCAGATTAAGATATTAACTTGTTATTAAGCTGATCTGCATCTCCTGAAATAAAACTTTTAGCGTCTTTGCTTTGTAGCAAGATGCAGCAGCATCATCTTTTGGAAAAATTGCATCACTTCCAAACCTGTGTTCTACTGAGTGAATAAAAAAAAAAAAAAAAAAGAGTATCTAAAATATCAGTGTACCTCTTGTGCAGTGACTGTCGTATGTAATGATTGGCAGGTACACTGATCTTTTACCTGAGTTTGTTGTATCATAAATAAGTGGAGAAATCTGATTGCTTCCTTCAGACAGCAACAAAAGATATGCTTTGTATTGTATACAAAAGTAAAATAGGAGGAAAATATCTGTGAAATGATCATACGTCTATATATCTTTTTCATTAGAACACAACCAGATAAAAAGTTTGTTCTTTGGCCAAAGCAGGTGCGATTCATCACCAAATCTTTCTTCTATCCAATTATCATCTATACGCTATAGCTGTGTTTTATTTTTGTATTTTTTTTAAAGCCCACTCTGTCCTTTTTGTGTAGATGTTAGTTGTTTTTCATTTGGCTTTTTCACCCCCAATATCTAAATCCTATTTCTTACAGTTCTGTCACATTGACTCCTGTTTCTGCTCATTTGACTTTTCATTTGTTTGTTTGTTGGTTTTCTTGCAATGCTTATTGATTTGCGTTTTCTATCCTGACACTTTTTATGGCTTCCTTGTTCTACGTGTATGTTTTATTTTGTAACCTTTTATATTTTGTTTATAATTGGACCGAATTTTAGACAGAACTGGCTGGTTATCTGAGTGTGATTTCAGTGTCAGATTTGTACCAATTGATGACTGAACGAGTGAGTCAAACTTGTATATATATCATATATCAAACTTTAAAGGTTAGACAGTTTTAACATTAAGATTTTTCACAGTAGTCGAACTAATAGAATTTTTTAACCTGGAACAAAACCTGGCCTAATACTAATTGAACTTTATCAGGAATTATGAATCCATTCCTTTGGTTCAGGTTCAAGTTTCTGAACTGCAGTATTTAAGCAGAACGGAAGGCCACTGGTTATTAATTTAGATTTAAATCCAGACACTACTTCAAGTAACTATGGTGCATTCATGGTGGTGTAATACAGTCTGTAAAAGTCTCCTCCACCTGGCTGGCTCACCCACATAATTGTGTCAGTATGTGAATTCATCAGTCATTTTCAGCCCAGTGGTAAACGGGAGAATAAAAACTTCACAGATTCAGCCAATAATATCGTTTGACTTGAACTGAAGTTAGCCCAGATTTATTTATTTATTTAAGTCACATAGTGTATGCTTGGGTCATTACCTCACCAGTAAAAATACTAATTTACATATATTTATTTAATTAAGGCAGCACGGTAGAGTAGTGGTTAGCACGTTCGCCTCGCAGCAAGAAGGTCCTGGGTTCCGGTCCCAGGCGAGGGCATTTATGTGTGGAGTTTACATGTTCTCCCAATTCTTGCCAAGGATTTTCTCTGGGTACTCCGGTTTTTTCCCATGTCCAAAGGCATGCATATTAGGCTAATTGGCTGCTCCAAATTGCCACTGGTGTGACACCAGCCTTTTCCAGAGACGGCTGAGATTCCAGCCACCTTACGACCCTTGTAGGATAAAGTAGTTAGGAAAATGAATGAATATTAACTTGTTTAAAATACATTTCATTCATTTATTTTCCTAACTGCTTTAGTAGATTAGTAGTATTTTTTGTTAATCATACCTGATCATTTTTCTCAACACCGTTGTGCTTGTGACTCTCCAAAAACTTTGCCATCTCCTCCCTCAGGATTCTATGAAAAACATACTACAGCAGCCTCTGCTTCTCTACAGAGTGTATGCAGACTATATGAAAATCCTTTTGGTTTTGCTGTACATGTTACTTTATCTGATTTGTACCTCGGGAGCTGTTCTCATGATGAGCTCCAAGGCTGGAGTGTGGTTAAACGTACTGCTGCTCAGGGGGAATTTCCATATTTTTTACTTTGAAGAAATAAGTCCAGAGGGGATGGTGAAGTGTGTAACCTTTATCAGCCATTTTCTTCAAACAAACAAAAATAAGTAGCTAATGGAGTAAAGGTGGTGAAAAGAGGATGGACGCCACTCTCTATCTTGCTTTGCATACAAAAATAGTTTTACCAAAATACCCATAATGCAATGTAACCCATAGCTCTTTGCCTTTAACTTTTCAGTGTTCAATGCCGCAATTATTTTAACTTTATTACTCATAATGTCTATCAAAGGCACATAGGAGAACCATAACTGTACAGCTGTAACTGTTCTTTTGTATAAGCAGTGCTGCACACTGCAATTTTTTATTTTTATTTATTTATATATTTTTTAAACTTGACGTTTAAAACTCATCTGTACCTTTCTGACCTGTTGGTGTAGATGTGCCCCCAGCGGAGCAGGAGAATCTGTTTGTGCAGAAGCTGCGCCAGTGCTGTGTGCTCTTTGACTTTGTATCCGACCCACTGAGTGACCTGAAATGGAAGGAAGTGAAGCGGGCGGCACTCAGCGAGATGGTGGAATACATCATGCACAACAGGAATGTCATCACTGAACCCATCTACCCAGAGGTGGTGCACATGGTGAGTTTCTAACCATCATTTACATCTCTGATCCATCCGAATAGAACCAGATTGTAAAGGAAAATATTTTTCATCAATATTGAAATCAAACATTGCATTTGTTAGCATTACATGGCAGTTTTACAACAAGTTCGGCTATAACCCAGAAATGATTATTTCTCCTGATTTTAATTCTGTATAACAAACTCTGCAAAGTAGTGTGTATTTTTTTTCAGGGTAAAAATTAATTAATTAAATGTATGCACAGCTTTTTAATATTATAAACAAAATGCTCCATATTTTGAAAATAAATAAATTATTATATACATTTTTCCACGAGTTCCAGACCTCAGGAAAATGAATGACTGAAGCATAAAACGGTTTCATAACGGTGTCTGAGTCTAGAATGCCCAAATTTCATGGATTTATTTTTAGGCTTCGTAGATTGCAGCGACAAAGGGGCTGGTGTTACTTGAACAGTGCTGAAGATCTGGTTTTAACTGTTATAGCATGGTTGTATAACTCTAACCTATTATGCATGTCGGCCAGTGCTGTCTGGAGCTATCGGTCCCAGTGCTCTCTATATATTTTGTGTGTTGTGTAGATTTAGGACCTCTGGTGTTTGAACAGTGTAGTTGCATTGGCTGCAGAATTCATATAATCTACACAATGTGAATTACTCATTCACGTTACATACTGTACATTCTTTTTAAATTATAGTGCATCATGTCACAATGTGTCAACATACACCTAATTAATACAATCTTTATCCTAGTTCTGTTAATATAAGTGATTAGGTCATCAAAATATGGTGTTAAAGTTAAATTATGGACCACGTTACTTTTTTTCAGGGTGTCTTGATTGTTATTGATGGAAGTAACAATCAGAGAAAGATTTGAAAATGAAGCCGGAAAGTATCCATTAAAGAAGTACAGAATGATTAGGTTCATCTTATTGAAGCCAACACAATCATTATGTTGTAGCTGAATTAGCATACTTGGGTTGTATGCCTCTGTCATTATGATTTTTTTGATGAAGTGATAGAACATACGCATGATTTAATACAAGTACCTGTGTGCGACTTTCCCCAGTGAGGTGTAATTTGAACAGACAATAAAGCCCCCTTTCAGATACTCGCTAGCTCTTGGCATGAATCCACTTAGTGGGAGATTACTCCCAGTTACGATCATCACTTAATACGTGATTTATTATTCGCTTGGTGCAGTCAGAAGCTATCCCAGGAACCGAATGCACACCTAGGGACAGTTTGACGTAGCCAATCCATACTCTGGCTTGTAGTGTAATGAACTCCACGGAAACCTACTTAGACCGGCACAGAACATGTCAAAACTCCACCCAGAACGTGACCTGAGATTCAAGAGAAAGAAGACTCCTTTTATTTGTCACATATTACAAAGAAAAGAAGCTCGGCCATCCAGGAGGAGCTCAGAGTAGAATTGCTGCTCCTTCGTGTTGAGAGGAGCCAGTTGAGGTGGCTCGGGCATCTGATTAGAATGCCTCCTGAATGCCTCCCTGGTGTGGTGTTTCAGGTATGTCCAACCGGGAAGAGACCTCGGGGTCGACCCAGAACACGCTGGAGGGACTATGTCTCTCACCTGGGAACGCCTCGGTGTCCAAATGGAAGAGCTGGAGGAAGTGGTTGGGGAGAAGGTTGTTTGGATCACACTGCTTAGGCTGCTGCCCCTGAGACCCAACCCCAGGTCAAGCGGAAGATGATGATGATTTTCCTTAGATATCCCAGCCTGTTAGGAAGCCGGGTTCAGAACAATAAACCATAAGTTAGTACCTGTGGAGCACAGGGGGTTAGGGGCCTTGCTCAAGGGCCCAGCAGTGGCAACTTGGCGGTACTAAGGCTTGAGCTCCAGACCTGTTGATCTGTAACCCAGAGTGTAAACCTGGCACCCTGGAGCTGTAAGCTGTAACTCCTGCACCACCACTGTGACTCTATTAATAACTTTGTTCCTGTTGATGAGGGAACCGTGCTGATTTATGTTCATAATGCTGACATTAAGAGTAAGCTATCCCCGTTTAAGTTTGTCACATGGTGTGTCCGGCCTTCACACTTTCTTATTACCAAAAAATGCATTTTTTTTTTTTTAGACTAATGGTGCACATATGAGGGTACTTTGAAACGTTTTTTTGGGTTTCACCCAGAAAACATTACAGGAGAAAGCTTATTCCTTCTTTTTTTTTTTTTTAACATAGTTCCCTTTAACTTTAATGCACTTGGTCCATTGATGCTCAGGCTTCCCTTTGCAGAAGATGGTCATGTTTTGAGCCTCCTGATAGTCTTCAACAGCATGGTTGATTTTGTCATCACTCCATGTAAGTGGGATTTCAGTTTGGGGAAGCAGGTTGGGTGAGTAAGGTGCATGGGGCAGCAGTTCAAAGCCACATTTGGCTGCTTCTACCACTGCCACCTGTTCCGTGCGGACACGTTGTCCTGGAGCAATGTCACATCAGCTCTTCTTTTTTTTTTTTTTTCTCCCCCCTCCCCCGAAAATCAAATAAGGACAATGTATAGAGGTTACTTAGACAGTGATATAAAGCTTTATAGTATGCAGGTATGCCCCTTGTTTCTGGATGAGGTCGAGAACGTTTTTGAAGCATCCGGTAGTCTTAAAAAGCTGAAGATTGTGTGAGAAGCATACTGGTTGTAGTGATTTCATTATATCGAAGGTTTCTTCTCCATTTGTGTCCTTTTGAAAAGAGCAAAAGGCAAACACTTGTGTAAAAGTATGCTTACTTGTTTATTTAATATCTTTTTCCCTAGAGGGCTTATTTGCTCTACTGTTCCAGGGCTTGTTCAAAGTGTTTTTGTTTATAATAATGATACATCAGTGTTCTTAAAATAATAAGGCTTTATTTGTTGTATTTTTTGGTCACGGACTGTTGGAGTGCTTCGGTCGACCTATCCACGGCTGTCTGCCAGCATTACCAAATTCTGTGATGAATAACGTCCCTTTGATATTTATCAGACACAGCCTACATGTTAAGCAGGAAACCACTTTTAATCGAAGTGCAAATTGAATCATTCTTCTTATTCTGCCCCTGTTTAATCCGTGTAGCTTAAAAACACTGTAAAGCTTCCAATATCAGCATGATAATATACTCGTACACTAGAGTTCCCTCGTCCCGTCCCCTTTAGAACAGCAACACTTTGAAGTTCTTTGCTTTCATCATCAAAGTATAAGGATGATCTGAGCCCTAAAGAGTGCAAATCTTCTGTTTATCATTTTTGTGGGTAGACTGTGTTACCGTTGTCAGACCAGATAGTAATTAGGGTTCAGTTTAATGAAAAAAGAAGCTATTTATTCAGCACAAGGTCATGTGGCTTTTTTGTCCACCATGTGCATAGTAAGGCCACATAGTACGATGATGCTGTAGGCTAGCATTTGTAATGACAAGCCTGGAAAAAACATCAGGTGCTTTGACTCCACAGAACACCAGTTTTCTGCTAACAGAAAGCGAGATAATTCAAGTGCTGTTTTTTTAATTTCATTTTTTTTTTGTAAGAAATGCCTTTCGGTCTCAAATACAAAGACGATCTGTTCGTCTTCACAAAAACATATTTAGTGCAGAGTCTTTAAGGTAGGAGTGGGCAAAAAAAAAAAATCATGGTTCTTGAAGGCATTTCTCTGATGTACAGGGTGTGTCATGTTTTATGTTTTTTCCACAAAATAAATACAGTGCTGTTGCAATTAATCAGAAATATAAATAATGTATTTGGTTGGTTTCGCTCCATGACAGTGGAATAACCAGATGAAAATGGAATGGATCGGTGGAAAGAATTTAAAGTGCACTTACTTTGGGAAAATATTTTATATTTAATGTTGTGATGTCGCTGGAGTGTTCTGGGTTGTTTGTGCATTGCTGTGGAATATTAAAAGAATTAATCTATTTAAAAAAAAAAAAAAAAAAGCCTTAATTCTTGTATAAGCCTATTTAAATGTTTTGTGTACAGTGAGTGAAGTTAAACCGGAGTCAGATCCCTTGTTTGTGTGCACAAACTTGGCCAATAAAACTGATTCTGACTCCGATTAAATCTATTGATTCACTTCTTGGTGCAGAGGCTTCTGGGAAGGGTGATTTGACTCCTTAAAGAGCCCTCGTATTGGTCATCCTTACAGTATAATTCATGTATAATGTAATTGTTTAGGCGACACAGAGCCTATTTGAACATAAATGACCATAAAAAGCACAATACTGGGCAAATGTATCCTGTGTATTACTAGTGGGGGCTGAACCAATGCGGAACAGCCATTTTTTCCTCGGCAGTGGTGTGAACTTGTTGGGCCAGATTGTCCAGCACAAGTAAACTAAAGGCTCTGACCTTTTACTGGTTCCTTTTGGCGAGGCGCTGCTTCTGTCCAGTGTCATCCTTTGAGTTTTTATGAAGGAATTCCGTAGGAGCAGCATCCGGCTTTAGACGTAAAAGCTTGGGCTTCGTGCCAAGTAGTTGAAATGGTCTTCGCGGTCTTCTGAAAGGAAATGTTTTCACTCTCTTTATGCATGCATATCACAAACGGTTACTGAAATGCATATACTGTATGTTCATGTTCATGAGTGATGATCATTAAAAAATGGAAAATATGTTAATTCTAGGCAATTCTGAACCCACAATTTTTGGACTGAGAAATCTGGGTAAATATCTTCCTGGCAGGTGACAGTTAAGAGCTGAAAAGCCGAGACGAGCACATGGAAGGAGATCCAACGGGTGACAGATCTGAAAACCTAAGCTACAGAAAGCACACTTCAGCATTTTCTCATAAAATAATGAATTACAGTGCAGACTTTGCTGCCTGAACCTGTACAGTGTTTTGGTTTAAAGAACTCTGAACGCTGTGCTCTAAAGGTCATGTAATGTTTCTGTGGTTGGTGGTTTGAAGTTGATGACACAAACACTACACAATGCATAAGGAACTGTAGACCTTCTGTTCCAGTTCAAGGCTGTAGTTTCTGGGCTGAAGTTTCACAGGGGAAGATGGCAAACTGGCATACTTGTGTTTTCTGGTGCATTCTGCATGACCAGCTTCGTCCCTTATACGTACATCCTTATAGCACTTGGAACATCCTTAGTATAACCTATAGTACATCCTTCATATTGTGACATATAGGCCTGCTTCTGATTAAACACAGATGGGGCAGTGAAATGTAATACAGATTTACTGATAGGGTGTATAGATGGATGGATGTGTGTTGATAGTTGATAGGATATTTATAGACTGATACTAAAAGTCGCTCTGATAATAAGGCTGATAATCATTAAATTAAAATGTTTCCAGGTTGAAACTTTTGCATTTTATCGTCTGTATTTTTATTAGACGTGCTGAGAAATCATTATTGTAACTAGTGGTTTAATTAAGCTGGTAATATTTTCTCTTTAGTTTGCAATCAACATGTTCAGGACATTACCGCCCTCATCCAACCCGACTGGGGCAGAATTTGACCCAGAGGAGGATGAGCCCACGTTAGAGGCTGCCTGGCCACACCTGCAGGTACACACACACACACACACACACGTACATACACAATATACCTTCAACACCTATCCACACTTAATTATTCTGGGATGTTTTTCCTCAGCTCGTCTATGAGTTCTTCCTTCGGTTTTTAGAGTCTCCAGACTTCCAACCAAACATAGCCAAAAAGTACATTGACCAGAGATTCGTCATGCAGGTATGACCCTGCAGCGCATGTTTGCAGTGATTTTCTCAGATAAAGTGCAAGTCCTATAATAGTGGTTTATTTTCAGCTCTTAGAACTTTTTGACAGTGAAGACCCTCGAGAAAGAGACTTCCTAAAAACCACTCTACATCGCATTTACGGCAAATTCCTAGGCCTCAGGGCCTACATCAGGAAGCAGATTAATAACATATTCTATAGGTGGGTATTGTATACATGTATTACAGCACTCTTGAGTTTTGTATTTCACATATCTGATAATGGTAATTAATGTCTGTAATTTGGTTTCAGGTTCATTTATGAAACAGAGCATCATAATGGAATAGCAGAGTTACTTGAAATCTTAGGAAGGTACGTGTCGTCTGTTCAGGAAGAATTAAATGAGTGATTTTTGTCTGTCAGTGCAGCCTTCTTTCAGGCTTGTGCTTTCATTATGCCTCTGTTATTTCAGCAAAAAGATTGATTATACTGGCTCATTTAAAATGTCTCTGTTTTTCAGCATAATCAATGGGTTTGCCTTACCACTGAAAGAAGAGCACAAAATATTCCTGTTGAAAGTTTTGTTGCCTTTGCATAAAGTCAAGTCTCTGAGTGTTTACCACCCGCAGGTACGAGCTGTCTTCTTTTTGTCTCTTTGCTTGTATTTATTTTCCCTTCTTTTCAGTGTGATGAAATACTTAATAAGTCAACACTGTAAACGTGAATGCGGAATGTGACTTAAAATATATAGCAATTTTTTCCCCTCCATTTTTAATCTCCCCTAATTTTAGTCATATTAAAATTCCCTCCCTATCACACACAACCACCACCAACCAGGGAGTGACTTAAGCATGCACAAAAAAAAATAATGTTTCGTGACATGATGCTGCCACCCGCCTCTTTATGAACTGCTGCGCATGCACATTTGGAGGCAGCCTAACACACCCCCCCTTTTTGTACAAATGAGCTCAGACACCCATGGATTGGTCGGTGATCTCTGTGAGTGACAGGGGTGCGTATGCCATCCCTCCCTCCAGTGACAGCTCAGCCAATTAGCTCCCATGGACTCCCAGTTGCGGATGGCTGCGGCATCAACCTGGATTTTAACTTGCGAACTCCATGTTGATAGTCAGCCACCTTGTTAGTGCGCCACTCGGGAGCCCGGAGTTGTCAGTTAACTCTTTGAAAGTATCCAGGTGTCAGACTCACAGGGTCTTGTGCACAACTGCAGTCAGTTTGGGCGCCTGTCACACAAGGTATTTGTTCTTGAGCCCCAGTGCTGCACTTCTGCTTTGTTTTTATTTATTTATTCATTTATAATTTTTGCCCCAAAACTATAAACCCATATTCCCTTTGCTTTTGTTCTGACAAAGACATTTTTACCCTTCTGCCCAATGGGCATGCATCTGTCTGTCTGTCCACAGTTGCATCCTGTGCACTAATTCAAAAGCGCCATCACTGAGCATCACTATTTTTGGTGTGGATGTTGGGACTGTGTAACTGTACAAGGCTATCAATTTCCGTCACAGTCCGCCATCCAATATGGCCACCCCAGCTGACCTCTTCAATTTGCATTCCGTGCTCTCGCTCAAAAACGGCATCACCGATCATCAACATTTTTGGAGTGGGTGTCAGGACTGTGTAATGACACAAGCCTTTTGATTTTCGTGGCAGTTTGATGTCCACCACAATATGGCCACCACAGCTGCCATATTGAATTTACATTCCGCGCATTACCTTGAAAATGGCCTCATCGGTCATCACTACTTTTGGTGTCCATCTTGGGACTGGGCATACCTTTTATAATATGGTGCATGGGCTGAGGGGTGTTGCCTGCTATGTGGGACTGTTTTTTCTGTTGCTTTACATTTATATTTATGGAATTTGTCAGACACCCTTATCCAGAGCAACTTACATTTATCATTTTTATACAACTGAGCAACTGATGGCTAAGGGCCCTACTTAAGAGCCCAACAGTGGCAGCTTGGTCGTACTGGGGTTCGAACCCGCTGACCTTCAGATCGCTAATCCAGAGCCTTAACCACTGAGCACAGCTGCCCAGCCTTAGTTGCTTTAGTCCTGTCTTTTCCACTTCTTACCCGGTGTTTGCTCCTCCATCTCTCCCTACTGTCAGAAAATTGTACAATTATATGTTTAATATTTATTAAAATATTTAGTTATGTTTAAATAGCTAGCTAGATCGCCTCAGGGAAACTTCACAAACATGATTGTATAAATAAGTAAATTTTTAAAGCCTCCCCACAAGTAGTACTTTCCATTTGTACATATACTGACATGCCAATTTACAAAGGAAAGTAGCAGTTAAATCATATGGTTACCATTAGAATGGGTTAATGTACAGTACAACCATTCTCACTATGCTTTTCATGGCACTAAACTGCATTCTGTCTGTGCTTCTTTTGTAGTTGGCGTACTGTGTTGTACAGTTCTTAGAGAAGGACAGCACTCTGACAGAGCCGGTATGTTCAGCCTTCTTTCTGACACTACATAAATAGCCAGTAAAGTATGACTTGTCTGTAGGAGTGTCTGACTCCAGATGTGTATATTTATGGAATGCTCAGACTTCATGACACAAGACATGACACTTGTTGATTCACATCTCTCTTTTGTGCTGTCCCATCTGTGTTAGCACACCCATCCATGTTTTTGGCTTTATCTCAAGCATGATCTTACTTACTATATGACTTCATAGATGTCTCAATGGACTTTATTATATATGTGTGACAGACATAATTATTAGCTAATTGCACCCCAGTGCTGCCAGTTTGATCACATTTTTGTTATGCAGAAGCTTGTAGATGTTTTTTATTTTATTTATAAAATTTTTCCTTCCCGTGTAGTGTGTATTTTTAAATTACCTACTTGGGGCTGTTATTTTAACAGGTGGTTATGGCTCTTCTGAAGTACTGGCCAAAGACCCACAGCCCAAAGGAGGTGATGTTCCTTAATGAGCTTGAGGAGATCCTGGATGTAATCGAGCCCTCTGAGTTTGTCAAAGTCATGGAGCCTCTCTTTAGGCAATTGGCAAAATGTGTCTCCAGCCCGCACTTTCAGGTCAGACTGCACTGTTTTCAAAACCTACACACTAAACTGGGTGACTGTATAAATATTACTATTATATATTTAATTTACTTAATTATTGATTCATCTGAGAGATATTTTTAAGTTGTCAGGTTTCAGATTGTTCAGTGTTAGCTATAGAAGCATCCAATATATCTGCTATGACCAATAGGGGCAGCCGTGGCCTAATTGTTAGAGAAGCGTTTTTGGGACCAAACGGTCACTGGTTTGATTCCCGAACCAACAGGAAAAATGTGTGG
Source organism: Tandanus tandanus (assembly GCA_039654325.1). Lineage (NCBI taxonomy): Eukaryota > Metazoa > Chordata > Actinopteri > Siluriformes > Plotosidae > Tandanus > Tandanus tandanus. The sequence continues at coordinate 14,104,486 of JBCNYH010000002.1, read as the reverse complement.
CAGTGGGGAGAGTGAGCAGCACCTTCCCTTCCTCCATCTTCATGTGCCCTTGAGCAAGGAACCTGACCCCCCAGCTGCTCTCCGGGCACCGCAGTGTGTGGCAGCCCTCTGCTGTGTGTGTGTGTGTGTGTGTGTGTGTGTTTACTTTGGATAGGTTAAATGCAGGCGGCAATTTTCCTTTGTGGAAATAATACAGTATTCATTCATGCATTTTCTTAGCCACTTAATCTTAATTAGGGTCGCTGGGAGGCTGGTGTCTGTCTCAGCCGGCTTTGGGCGAGGGCGGGGTAAACAGGGCAACAAACATACAACCATTCTCTCTCACACACACACACACACACTGACACCTAGGGGCAATTTGGAACAGCCAATTAGCCTGCTGCGCAAGTCGTTGCACTGTGGGAGGAAACTAGAGTACCCGGAGGAAACCCACGCAAGCATGGGAAGAACATGCAATCTCTACACAGAAATGCCCGAGCCCAGAAATCAAACCCAGGACCTTCATACTGTGAAGACGACACTGCGCCATCGTGCCACTAATTAATACAGTATTCTAATAGAATAATAATTAAAAAAAAAAAACATTTTATTAACAATAGTACGGGCAGTACTTACCCAGAGAATCTTAAATGGTATAACCAGTATGCTTTTAGATTTGTTTAGCATATTAAGGGAATAAGATGCGTGCATTACGATTGTCACGCTGCATTTTTGTGGTTGTGTAATTGGTTTTGCATTATTCTATCTTGCTGTGTTATAACAGGTTGCCGAGCGAGCCCTGTATTACTGGAACAATGAGTACATAATGAGTCTGATCAGTGACAATGCAGCCAGAATCCTGCCCATCATGTTTCCGTCTCTTTACCGCAACTCCAAAACCCACTGGAACAAGTGAGTCACATTCTGTTACAGTAGACCTTCTCTGGCCTCTTTTAAATGTAATTCTCTTTTGAGTTTTGGATGTAGTTTCCAAGTACAGTCACAAGGTTGAAAAAAAAAAACAACAACTGCTTTAATCCTTTCATAGATGTAAACAAAAACTATTTGAAAATTGTGTTTATATAAAATTCTCTGTGTCTTGGTTGTAGCTATTTTTATTGATTCCATTTTTAAAAAACAAATTGACTTTCATTCAGTACACAGTCTATTTCCAGGCTTCAGTGTGTATTTTTCCCCCACCACGGTGTTTATATGTTAACGGTGCTTGAGTTTTATTGTTCGATGCAGTTGCACACAATTTGCCTTTGATATCAGATCTTAAGCAGACATTTGGATGGGCATTAAATCATCTTGCTTTCCTTTCTTTCAGGACAATCCATGGTTTGATCTACAATGCTCTGAAGCTCTTTATGGAGATGAATCAGAAACTCTTCGATGACTGTACACAACAGTTCAGAGCAGAGAAGAACAAGTATGAAAGTTTCTATCCCCCCGCCCCAATTTGCTGTCCTCTTTAGCTTTTCCCAAACTTCTCTCTTTTATCTTCTAGAGAGAAGCTAAAGTGGAAAGAGCGTGAGGAAGCCTGGATAAAGATAGAAAACCTCGCCAAGTCAAACCCCCAGGTGAGTGTCTTCTCCTTATGTAACTTATTTGTAAAGACAAAATGCAGAGTGAGGATTTGAAAGCAGCCTGATGCAGTTAAGAGCTCCGTCTTCCTCCGAACATTAGAAAGGCTTCTGTGAAACCTGTGAGTTCCATTGCAAGCTTTTTGGGCAGGATTTGTATAGTGACACTATATTTGATGCTCTGGAACACTTAAAAGGTGTTGCTTATTTTAAAAAAATAACAACAACAAAGAATTAAATTACAGCCTAGGAGCTTTAATTTAAGGGTCATTGCATCTGACTTGGTTTAAAGGTTTTGGAATTTCAGCTTTTTATGTTTTCACAGGACTGATCTAAATTTGATGTATTGGCTTAACTGCGCTTATTAAAGCCACTATCTTGCAACTCCAGGAGATTAAATTAAAATGGAAAAATAAAGAAATTAAACTGTATTGTTTTGTTCTTTTAAGCAAAGTCGTGTAAAATCTTTACTTGGAGTATCAGTTCTGTTCCAATACTGGTGTTACATATTATTTCATTGTGTGAGGAAAAACATGCTCGCCAATTCCATTACTGAAATAAAGAAATCACTGAACATTAGGTCATACATATATGTATGATAAACAATCCAGACGATTCAGCTGCTATTTTATTGCCGCACCAGCTTCACCTTCAGGTGGATTGTTGGTTTATTCCTATTTGTGTGGATTTTTGTGTTGCAGTTCCTCTTGTATATTGACTCAAACAGTTTGAGTAGCCCAATGGAGATAGAAACAGACAGCATAGGAATAGATGATGTCACAGCACTCAAAAAGACAGTAGAAGAAGAAGCTACACAGGTAAATACCACCACTTATTGAGATTGTTTTATTATAAATAATTGGCACAATTTTACCTTGCCAACAGCTTTTAATTGTTTTGTCAGTCAGAACTGTGGAAACATTAAAAAAAAATTCACTAATTGCTTGGCAACAGCCTAGTCAACAAGAAATTTTGGCCATGCTTAAAAAGACTTAAAATTTAAATGTAAACTTGTTAAAATTCAGTGCAGTTTCAGTGTATTCTGCCTAAAGGATTCGTACGGTCAAGAAAGTATGAAATTTAGAAAGCATATTTTCCAGACCTGGTTAAGTTAGAGGAGGAAAAACCCAATATTAGTTAGTTTTGGAAAAGTTCTTTAAAACCTATTTCTAATCAACATTTGCAGTACATATCTCTCCCGTGCACTAAAAGCTCTTGTGCAGTAGCTCATCTCTTCATGTGTGTGTACTGTATCCCCATTTCCTCTTCCAGTTTTTTTTTGTTTTGTTATTTTTTTATCTGGTTTAAATCTCCATACGCACAAGATATGAGTGCAGACGTGAAGCAGCAACGCTGTCTCATGTGAAGGGTTTTCAGCTCATCGACATTGTTCTGTACGCTTGTGTCATCTGGGTGCATGGATTTTCAAATGGTTCCGCGAAAGTCATCGGGGAGCATTTACAAATTCCTGCACAACCAAAGCAACTTAACTTTTTACAACCTGAGCATTAAAAGTATATTAAAGTGAACAATATATTTATTTATATAAAAATAAAAACATTTATATAAAAATAAACATTTTATAATCATTTGTTTATTTTATAGAGTTTAAAAATCATGATGGTGATGATTATTATTTATTAGATGAATCTAACTGTACCATTAAAAAAACAAAAAATGTGCATTTCAAACCTTAAACCCACTCAAATGAGTTCACAGTGATTTACTCCATGTTCTCAAGAAAGTTCAATTAATTTTACTTTGGAATTTATATTGAATTCTAATTCTTAAGTGCCATTGTTTTGTGCTAGAATGTACTTTTTATTTCATTATAAAATCAATTTAAAAAAAAGCTGATTCTTTTACACAGGGTGAGTGTTTGTACTGGTACAACTTGGGGCATTTTTCCTGAATAGGTGGGAAAAAAACTTCCCTTGAATGGGTAGCACTGTAGTGCAGTGACTAGTACTCTCTTTTCACAGCAAGAAGGTTCTGAGTTCGAACCAGGGGCCTTTGTGTAAACTTTACATGTTCTTGTGCCTACAAGGATATCCTCTGAGTACTTTGGTTTCCTCCCAAACACAGATTAGGTCAACTGGCCACTGTAGATTGCCCATAGCTGTGAATGAGAGTGTGAATGGTTCTGTGTGTAACGCTTGTGAGTTAGCCTGACGATAGACTGGTGACCTGTCCAGAATGCATCCCGCCTCTCGTTCATTGTCAGCTGGAATTGACTCTAGCACATCTATGACCCACAGTGGGTAGTTAAACTCCTGGAGAAGTCTTGAAAAAAGGTTTATTAAAGAGTGTTCAGCCCATCTGCCTACGTCAGAATCCAGTGTCATAATTGAGGTCATTCTAGAGTTAGTACTTAAACTTTACGTATTATGCTAATATGTAGTGATGTCGTACTTACCATAGCCATTATAACATAACCCAATTCTTTGTTACTGCAACCAACTTGCTTGTGTTTGTGCCATAGATTCAGAGGGAACAGAGGAAAGAGCGGCCACTAATGCGTCGCAAATCAGAGCTTCCTCATGACATGTCCACAGTAAAGGCCCTGGAGACCCACCGGCGTGCCGATGACATGATAACCAGCCGTGATGGCCACTAAAGGAGCAGAGCAGCTCAGAGGCAGAGGCCGAGAACAGCGCGCCCAGTGCACAGCAGCAGAGGCAGCAGCAGCAGCACAGGATGGCCTGGTGTGACCCGGAAACCTGGACACACACTTAACTCTGCTCCCATAAAGAGCCACAGTGACCCTCCCTCGGCCAGTGCCCCTACGCTGGAGTTTTTATTTTAGACCTTCTCAGGTGTATTATGTTTTTTGTGTGGTCTTTTTTTCCACAAATCTTCCCCTTTCTTGTCACATGCATCTGCACTGACTTTCCTCTCCCCGCCACTTACCAATAATTGTCATTAAAAGAGTAGGTGCTAGGGTGAAAACCATGAACGGGTCCTTTTCAGCATAGGAGCACTTGCAGTTTGACTGCTGACAATTTGTGTTTTAATTAAGCAAAAGCCTTTCGACCCACACGAAGCTGGGAGAGTGCAAATTTTGGGTGAAAAATGTGTATACATCTCTAAAGCTTTTGTTTTTCTTAATGCTAGGACATAGCTGCTATTGCCTCCAGCTTTGTGCCTCCGACTGGTAGTTCATGTCAGTTTATGTGTGATGTTTGTTCCGTGTGTTATCTGGTCCAGCAATGGGGTCAGCCAAGTGTCACTGTTTGGCAAAAGGAGCAGATTTATGGTATATGTTTTAATTTTAAAATAAGCTTGCCAGACTTTTGAAAGCTCCTGAGCTTGATGAATATCTAAAGAAAAATATTCCTCTGTAGAAATTAGGTCTTGTGCCAATTTATTTTGTTGTAATATATTTTTAGATGCTATTCAGTACACCTGGCTATAAGTTCACCCAGACTGTGTGGATGTTCAAACAATGGAAAAATGCTTTTGGTTCCATATTTTAATGACCGTGATGGCTGTTTCGAGGAGTTACTTATGATGGAAGAACTGCCTGGAACTGCCCTCATGGTGAGAAAGCACCTAGGACTCTCTCCTCATCCGCCTTCCCCATTTTTCCATTTTGTTAAATCGAGACTTTAAGGAGCCTCATAACATTCTTTAAGACTTTAAGGAGCTGTGAAGAAGCTGTGCACATTTCTTGTTTAGTTTACGTCTATTGATTGGCGGTTTAAGGATGCGTACAAAGCACCAGTTTTTTAAGAGAAAAGTAAAACAAAGCCTTTATTTACATTGAGTGCCTTTTAGCCATACAGCCTCGATTAAATGCTGTAAGATAAGCGTATATAAATATAAGATCCAAAAGGCCGCAAAGTTTTCTAATTTAGAACCAATTTTCTGTTACAAAATATCTCCAAAGTAGACGACAGAGAAGATGATCGTCGTTAAGAAGTCATGCACTGTGGATGACGTTAGACTGCTTACCCTGGGTTTACACTGGGACATGATGTCCATGGTTTGAGAGAATCGTGATGAACGTGGGGGGTCATGGGATCAAATCGTGATGATCTTGACGGAACATGCTTAATTCGTGGTGATTGCCGTGAGTGTGGCAAAATTTTTGACTGTCTGAAATTTTGCCACGATTATTACGATGTGTTACGATTTGATGCCAATTGTGATAGAACATGGGAAGCGCGGTGGAGTGCAGTAGAGCTTAACAGAGTGTCAACAGGCCTTGATGTGCCATTGTAGGGGATCTTGATGAACTTGGAAACACGATTCCTTCAAGTTTCATCTCTTGGATGCCCCCTGCCCCCTTTTTTATACCCAAATTGTGCTCATTAAACGTGGAGCGCCGCACTTTTTTGAATCGCGGACATCGTGCCCCAGGGTAAACCAGTGGCTTGAGGAGTCACCATGTGTAATTCTGGAGTATTGAACCAATTATAAATAAATAAAGATCAGGCCACATTTACTTAATATGGTGCGTATTATGTCCAACAGAGGACAAAAGGCTTTGGCTTGTATTATTTATCCTTTATTCTTTTTGTCTTCGTCTCTTGTTAGTTAGCTTTGTTAATTTTAGACCTGGGCCATTGTTTGAACTTCCATTGAGTGCTGAGGAGAAACTCCTTCCATTCTGGGGGTCTTGTATGTCTTTGGGAATTGCTCAAAATGATTCAAAGTATTTTTGTTTGTTCTTTATGCTTGCATTAGCTTGTTCAATTTGAATGTGCAAGTTTGTAAATAGGACTACAGTGATCAGTCATTTTAATTGTCAAAGAATAGCAATCACCAATAATTTCTTCCACACTTCTGGTTTCTAAAGGCCAATGTGTTTATTTTTTTTTTTGGGGGGGGGGGGGGTGGGGGGGGGGGGGGGGGGGGGGGGGGGGGGGGGGGGGGGGGGAGGAGGGGGG
>JBCNYH010000002.1:14074905-14093307 GCA_039654325.1 Tandanus tandanus | reverse complement strand
ACACACACACACACACACACACACACACACACACACACACACACACACACACACACACAGGCATTCACACTCACACCAAGGGTCAATTTAGAATTACGGTGGCACAGTGGTTAGCATGTTTGCCTCACAGCAGGAAGGTCCCGGGTTCAATTCCCAGGCTCGGGGCGTTTCTGTGTGGAGTTTGCATGTTCTCCCTGTGCTTGCCTGGGTTTCCTCCAGGTACTCGGGTTTCCTCCCACAGTCCAAAAACATGCACAGTAGGTTGATTTGGTTGGTTCCAAATTGCCCCTAGGTGTGAGAGTGAGTGTAAATGGTTATATGTGTGTTGGGGAATACCCCATCTTCGTCCAGAGTCGGCTGACATGGGCGCAAGCCTCCCCGCGACCTTAATTAAGATTAAGCGGCTTATGAATACATCTTAGAGAATCAAGTCCTTGTCCTGTGTATACATTGTCTAAGTAAAGGGAAGGTGAGCGAAACAGTTTGTAGGCTGACCAGTGGTCAAATTTGAACACATGGAGTTTATTTTTCAACATCGTCTCCCCTGCGGTCCACACACTTCTTCGGTGTTGAAGTGCTTGGTATAGAAGCTGTCAAATTTCACTGCTCTGGCATTAATTCTGTTTAGTCAGCCTATGACCTTTTTAACCCACCCTTGTATGGCATTTACAATACAAACTAATTAAGTATAGTTAGAAAATAACTACCAAGTATAGTTAGTATTTCTATATTTTATTGGAGAATTCATCTTTTTTTAATGTTTATATTTATTTCAGTCACAAATATTATAAATTCTTTTTACATAACCTAGCTATTCCTCTTAGTAGATAAAGCTTTGCTGATGAAATCAGTATTCAAATAAAAAAATATATATATAAGTTTCATGGAGATGTATAATTTTTTCAACATATTTGAACAGTACACTGCAATAAATTCAGTGCCTCCAGATAAAAGTGATATACTTGAATTAAACTTCAAGAAAAATTAGTTTTTTTCTGTCATTTGTTCAACAAAAATATCAACAGATGTAATATTTTTCTGTGGAGAAAGCAAGCATACACTTGGCCTGAAAGCAGAAATACCTTTTTGCTCAATTGTCCACAATTATCTGACATCGGCTGAAATTGTTCCACTCTTTCTTCAACTGCAAGATGTTTGAAAGTTTTCTTGCATGTACTGCCCTTTTCAAACTCCCCCACACCATTTCAGTGCTGTTCAAATCTAGGCTTTGACTAGGCAATTTCATTATAAAGCCATTTCTTATTTTGAGCCATTCCTTGGTGGAATTGCTTGAGTGCTTTGGATAATTACCCTGGTGAAAGATCCCCCCTCTAGTTCAACTCCAACATTCGGAGCGATGGGCTCACATACCCTTCATCCACTCTTTAATATGCAGAATTCCTAGTTGATTCAGTTACTGCAACCTACCCAGTCCCTGAGGCAGCAAAGCAAGACCAAATCATGACATTACCTCTTTCATGCTTAATAGTTATGAGCTTCTTCTCCTGTTCACATGTTTTGTGACTTTGGCCAAATAACTCTGTCTTTATCTGTCCAGAATCTGGCCTTTGCCTATGTGTTTACTGGTGAACTGTAGTCTTGCTCTAATGTTCTTTTTTTCTGAAAAATCTCCTATGCAGATCAAATTTGCCCAAGCTTTCTGATTGTAATCATATAGACTTTCACACCAACAGCTGCAACAGAGTGACCTGCAACAGAGTATACTTGATCGGAAAGTATTAATAGATAAATGGTCAGTCAATTGAAATCTGTGCCTTGTAGACATTCAGTGGACTGAATTATTTCAAATAATTTAAATATCTTTTTAAATCCTTTGCCAGACTTCACATTGGCATCCACAAACTAGTTTGTGAATTCCGAGAGCTTTTTAGATTTTGGCATGATGACACAACATATTTAAAAAGGAAAGACAACACCAGACTCTAGATGTCAGGTTTAAATAAGACAGGTCCCACCTGCAGGAGCTTCTAATCAATGGTGATTAATCCGGAAAAACTGATTCTATTTATTTATTTTTGGACTTGAAGGTATGATACATATAAGTGTGTGCTTATTTTATTGACTGATATATAGATATATATATATATATATATATTTTTTTTTAATGATGATGAAAATTGTTATGATATGTAAATTTGTATGTCACTGTTTGGAGTATATCACTGTGGCAGTGAGAGCTCTGCAGACGGAGAGGAGTCAAGTAGATCCAGCAGGTAACATGTTGATGAGAGCGTGCATACACTATCATTTTGGAAGTACTTGTTAATATTTTGGAGACAAAATGAATCTAATGGGTTTTGCTCGATTCTGAATGCATAATGATTCTTATTTTGATTAACGTTCATCTGTCAGTGCAGGAAGAAAAATGATTAATGCCAAACACAGTTAGCTGGATGTAATGTCAAGGACACCATAAGTGCACAATCTTCATATTCTATAAGTTTCTCGTTTTTATATATCCTGACAATCAGCTTCTATACTTAACAGGAAAACAGATGCTTTTCGTCTTACGGATGAAGTTGCCAGACAATTTAACAGTTGAGGTAAGCATGTATTAAAGGCTGATCTTCAGGTTAGTGCATGGAATTGTATGAATAAAAGATCTAAATTATATTCCATGTTCATGTATTCAGACGTTTGGATTAAAAGTCATCTCTGTTGTTCCTTATCAGAAGAAGGATGCTATGTTTACAGGCCCCAGCTCATATTTTGCCTAATATGATGAATCACATGTGAGACAGCTATGGCACTATTCTAGTCGTTGATGTCTGTGCTATGGCGTTAGTGTTCTCTCTTTATAAAGCATTACGTTGGCATAACCAAAGTGTCCGCAATTTTGCAGATGGTACACAGGCATTTCTGGACTAACTGCCTAATCTCACCTCAACAAAATTATTGCTCTTTTGAGTTACGTTCTCTCTTTGAAAGAGGCACAATAGAAAAGATAGAAAGTAGAAAAAAGGCAAGCCACACAATTCACTATTGTGAAGTTAGAATAAGTATATTTTATGCTAATGATATTATTATGCTGACTTATGAATCATATGAAGGACTGATATCTGGTAGATGACTAATACCAGTAACAGTGAGCCCCCACTTAGAGCTGAACCCCAAATGTGACCTTCCACTGATGCAGATTAATGCATGAGTGGGTGAATAGCATTTTAACATAAAAAAATAAAATTAATCAAGTGTTCAAAAAAAAATTCCTACCACATATGCAGCAAAACCTGCTGTTAATAAAGGAATGTATGAAATAAATATGCTGAAAACACCACAAAAAAAAATAAGTTAACATTGTATGACGCTCAGGGATTTCCACACCAGGTCTGCTATCAGTACTTAACTTGGAGCTCTCACTATCTAATTCTTTAAAGTAAAATCAGGCCATTACCCCAGTAAACCAATAAAAATGCATTTTGCAAACTCCTTCAGTGTAAACAAACTTTTCTCTATCCCGGGCAATGATATGAAAGCTGTCTTCTGATTGGTTTTGTTCACGTCTGCTTATTTCATGCACTTTCAGATAAGTATAGATCAGGGGTGGTTTAGTCATTGGTTTAGGCATTTGTCCTCTTTTCCTTTATTCACTTGCATTCTCTGGCAACGCCTAACAGCGAAAAGCTAGCATACAATCTTTCTTGAGTCATCAATGACTAGCTGTTTAATAGGCTGCTGCCACCTAGTGGAAGAATGATTAATTAGATTTCACGGTAATGCGCGATGCAAAGAATGTACGATAATCATATTCTTTGAAAGCTCTTGCGGGCCACATAAAACGAGTTGGAAGGCCGGATTTGGCCCGTGGGCCTTGAGTTTGACACCTGTGATATAGATAATCTGCTATATCTAAAAATACCACCCTGAGACTTCCGACTGGTTTGGTGCTTGAGGGTCACAAACACCATGTCAGAAATGTGTCTTTATCTCAGTAAAGAACACCCTAGAGCTGGCTTGCTAGAGAACATTTCTAACAAAAGTAGTTCTGATGGGAACAGTTGAGTCATTAGCATGTCTTGGTCACAGTACTGACCTTCTATACAGGCTGAAAAGAAGGGTGATGCCACAGAGGTGCAGGGGGTCTGTGCCTCTGAGACCCTCAGGTCAGAACACAAGTTATTTGTTAAGAATGACTCACTGAGAACTGCGACCCAGCAGTTCAGGAAATACTGCTGCACAAAAGAGCACATGGGCATGATGTGTGTCCCTCTAGGGTTTTATAGGGTTTCTAAACAGAGTAAGACACCTCCATCAACCACAATAAGCTGGGTGCTTTTTGAGTGTCCCTATAACCCTTGCTCTGGGGTCCCTTAATAACACCCCATTATGAGCCTATCTGCCATAGACAACATGCTGGGGTTTTCTTTTCAAACCAGAAGGTGGCCTTCTGGATGGTGGACAATATCAGCATAGCCTAGATATACTGCATTTGATGTGAATAATATTATATTTTCATATAATATTGTCATAATATTACATTATGTCTGAAATAGAATGACATTTTCATCAGCGCACCAACAACCATTACTCACATTACATACATTCAGATGTGTTTTAACATAATAAAAGTAATAAATATAATACGTCTATAGATTTTAAGGACCACTTTGCCATACAGAAATGATGGATTATCCTGAGCTCAGCGTAAGAAGAACAGCCACTGATTGAGTCACCAGAGGCACAGGGTCATGTCCAGGGCATGCTAGGTAAGCTCATTTTGTTCATGAATGGCATTACTAAAATCCTTTCACTTGGTACAAAGAGAACAATGGTAGGAAGGATAACGTGACCTCGATTTGTAAAGATAAGCTCAAGTAATTAAGAATGTACAAAATAAGCAGTGGTCAGCACGTCCACCTCACAGCAAGAAGGCCCTGGGTTCAAGTCCCAGGCTCGGCGAGGGCATTTCTGTATGGAGTTTGCATGTTCTCCCCATGCCTGTGTATGTTTTCTCTGGGTACTCCGGTTTTCTCCCACAGTATATAGACATGCACATTAGGCTAATTGGCTGTTCCAAATTGCCCCTAGGTGTGGCGGGACGGGGGGCTTTCTTGGTGGTTCTCACCCAGAAATTTGTTTTATGCAGTCGATGCCATTGCTTGCATTCTAGTGCATTTTTGGAGGTTGCAATATAGTTTTAATAACCAGTCTGGGACATTGGGACAAAAAACCAACAACACCCACCCACACATATGTACAGTATACGCGGCATTTGCACACAAAGAAGGTGTTGATTTGAGAGTGAATTGTGTATTAGCTGTTTAAAAGTGAGCAGAACGCCCTGCGATCGCCTGGTGAGTTGTCCAGGGTGTGCTCTGCCCTCGACCAGAGTCGGCTAAGATGGGCACCAGCCTCCCCGTGACCCTAATTAGGATTAAGCAGTTCAGATAATTAATGAATTGAGTGAAAGTGAGCAGACTATTCTACAAATAGTATACTGAGTTGTTGATTTTCAGATAAATGAGTTTCTATAAATTTCTGAAAACACATTCTGCATCATATTTTATTCTAACCTTTCATCACTCACCACTCTCTCCACTGTCCCTGCATATTGACCCTGCCTCTCACTCAGATTGTTTACTCTATCTTTTAACACTGATAATTGTAATAAGCTACAATTATTGTAATAAGTGACATAAGTGAAATTTGCAAATAAGCATAAAATAAAACATCAATAAATTATGTTTCATGCCTCTTTGTTAGAACTCCGTGGTCTTTTAATAATAGATAAAGGCTTATGAGGCCGGAGCTTATCCCCAGTTGTGCAGTAATAGGAGTTCAACTCCTCCTGGATGGGACGCTATCCATCACAGGTTACCTTCCCAGTATTTTTACTGGTACCCATTTATACTGCTGGGTGGACAGAGACACACTTGTGGTTAAGACCTTAGCATGGTGAGATCTAATGGGTATTTGAACCCACAACCTCTCGATCATGAGCCCAGCACCCTAACCACTACACCACTATAGAACTAATGGGCTCCTGTTTTAAAGAACCTTCCATGGTTTAAGTAGATTCATTTAAATGAAATCATTTTCAGTAGGTAGCTTTAGCTTTAGCTTTCCTTGGAACTGCTCACATTCTCAAAGGGAAAGCTCACAATTTGGCCACCAAAAAGCACAACTTAACCTATGATGACTTACTTTCCTCTTCATTCTGATAAACTTTCTTATATCTGTCTTCTCTGTGGAGCAAACTAAGAAATCTTCAGTGAAAGAATAGCAACCTACAATAAGTTAGCAATTTAACTTAAACTAGCTTTCCAATTTTTTCAATAACAGTTTGAATTATTATTTTGCTGACTTTAACATTAATCTAATTAACGTCATTCAGCGTTACTTACGTTCTGTAACAAAAACAAGGTTTTTAGTATCAGCTGATCGTTTTGAGGTGGCAGTGTGTATAATCCAACTTCAGCTGTTTCAGTTACCTGCACTGACGGCTCTCTTGCTGTATACAGGCCTGCTTTCAGTAACGATCATTTCTGAGCTTTTGTAAACTTCGCGTGCAAAAGTTGCCCGAGACACTGAATGCCGCCCTGTTTGCATGTTGCAAGGATTAGACTGTCGCATACCTTAACGTGGTATGGTGTTTTGCTGATTTAAGCATTTATCCAATAATCACGATGAATGGATTTGATAAAGAAAACAGTGCTGAGTGGATAGATTGATGCACTAAATTTTCTCATGGTAAAAGTGTGTGTGTGTGTGTATGTATGTGTGTGTGTGTGTGTGTGTGTGTGTGTGTGTGTGTGTGTGTGTGTGTGTGTTGGGGGTTTAAACGAATATTTTTTTAAACTGAGGGGGACCTGTCCCCCCTTGTACAATAGCTCCGATGTCCATGCCTATAAATAACCAAACAATGCAAATAATAAAACATAACACTCAAACATATTAATCAAACAACATATTATAACTTTATACTTACAATTTATTTACAGTACTTACCCTTTACACTGATAAGTCGTACTAGATGTGTAAATCTGTTATTAATTACTGACTGGCTACTTCAGAGACTGTCTGGTTCTGATATTTTTAAACTTTGTAGCACAGAGCTGAAACTCAAACCCCCAGTACTGTATATCAGGGGTTATTTCTGTGATTGTAATTACAGGATTTATACACCATGTGTTGCCTAAAATTTAGGCACCCAATAACAATTGAGTAAATAAAGTGCTGAGCGAAACCGCCAAATTAAATTTAATTGAATTTTATATACAATGGCAAATAAAACTATAAAACTACCTGTTTGTCTTAACATGAAAATGAATGAGTTCAACTGCAACAACCAAACGGAAGGTTGCAGGAAAAAGCAGAATAATTAGAGATACACTGGAGTTCAAGGGAAACCTCCCTAATTTCACAGCACAACACTGCTTTAATGAGTTCTGTAGCCTCAACACAGTAAAGAAATGTGCCAGTGGCAAAAAACTTTACAGTGACACTGTTTCTTTGCCAAGTATTGTTACAATATAACTTACACAGTTACATGTATGTAGTAGCATGCTTTATAAATATTTACTGCTCACTAAATATTTATAAAGGATGATACTGCATACATGTAAATGTAAATGTAACTTTTTTTGAGCAAATATTTCTGACAAACAACTTTGATCTGTCAGAGAAATTGTGGACAAAAGTCTTGAATTGTAACCTGGCGACCGCAATGAAGCGCATCACAAAAGTCAAAACGTGTTATTTAACATTGTCTTATACAAAATCAGAACCTAAGAACATAGTAGCATGCTTATAAAGTCCGACAAACTGAGAAAAATCCCCACATAAATCATAGATCATAAATAAGACAGTGAACATAAGGAATAACATTTCATATAAACCAAAGTGAGGAACAGATTTGGCAACTGAGAAATTTTAAATTAAATAATATTAAATTTTAAAAAATAAAAAATTTTAAATTAAATAATAGCAGTAAAAAAAAAAGCAAGAATAAAAGCAAATACCACTAACCAGACTCACTGCCACCCACTGCTTTCACAAAGGCACTCAGTGCCATCCACGGTGGCACAAATAGATTGATCTCATAGCAACATGATCCCCATGGCAACATGAGATGCAGATGTCAGACCAGAGTGGTCCAGAAGGGATTAGATGCCTGTTGGACTCTTTCTCTCTCTCTCTCTCTCTCTCTCCCTTGCTAACTCATTCTCCCCAGTCCTTGTTGTCAAAAAATCTACCTTTACCTTTACCAAGAGGCCATAGCCTTTCACATAATAGTATAAAGAATATTTAAGGACTCAGCTGTTGCTGAATTATGAAACATGATCAATCTAACTGAAATGAAAAATATGTATGAAACACGATGCCATGGTTTTTAAGCATGAATATGGATTCCCATTTTGAAAATATAATTTATTGCCTGCTTTTTTTCCCTCTCAGTTGAGTGCAAACTAGTCCCAGAAGAATAAAAGAGGTAGTGTTGCATATAGGTTTGTAGTTGTTATTTGAAACGTGCTTCAGTACAGGCATGCAGTATTGTGAAATACTTCAATGTGCTTGAAAGAGAACAATGTTTGATGTGACTGCTTGCTTGGTGCCAGAGTAAAAAATAAAAAAATAAATAAAATGCAAAGTAAAATCTTAAGGATTTATTGGCAATGCTGGGACTCAAATCTAAATGTATATTATAATAAAGGAATTTTGGGGACAAATTGTGCTGCTACGTTAAAGTAATAAGTAGAATTTCTGTATGTTTTTAACGGGTTGTTTGTATGGAGGAAATAGCAGTGCCATGCAGTGAAATTTACTCATGACAATGGTAACATTATTCATCCTAGCAAAGGTGCTTGGCATTAGCAGTTACTAATTTAACATCAGTCAATTTAATTTGTTCAGAAAAAAAATAAAAATTCTGCTAATGTCTCTGGTGAACATAGATCTTTTCAACAACAAATACTGAACATGCATTATTTATGTACACTAGTGTGTATCTATCAGTATTTTACTCATGATACATTTACTCAGCCCTCCACATTAAACAAACAAACAAACAAACAAACAAACAAACAAAACAAACAAACAAACAAACAAACAAAACAAAACAAAACAAACAAACAAACAAATAAATAAATATGTGGCAAGGATTATGAATTAATCATTGTATGGCCCTTCTTTAGACCTAATTACTCAGCAATCAGGAATTCACAAGTCTGTATAAATTTACAAAACAATCGATGTTGCATGAAACTGACAGTATCTGTTATAAACTGTACAATGTTTGCACATTTAACAAAAGTAACGATAGTCTATTGAATGATCTATACTGGATTTAAGAGAGCACCTAGAATACTGATGATAACCTTCCAGCATCACATCATCTTTACACAATATATTTAAAGAATGAAGTTGGCTATGAGGATGGATGAGATAAAAAGGGTACTAGGAAATAATTAACATTGCAATATTTAATTAAACAATCGTTATTTTATTGAAGGAGTGAAGTAAAACCAGAAAGATTAGATCACAGGACAGATAAATAACCCTAGTTGGAAAAAAGGTTCACTGTATCTATTTTTTTCAAGTGTAACTATCCTAATATCACTTAATTACATTACATAATGTGTATAGAGTAATATAGTAATTAAAAAAAAGGTGAAGTCTGTTGGGCTTTTTCACCTGAGCCTAGTGACTCATCAGAGCTGAAGCTTATCCCAGTTTCTGTAGCGTGAAGCCACCAGGAGTTCAACTCCTCTTGGATGGGACGCTAGTCCACCGCAGGCTACCTTCCCAGTAGTATTTTTACTAGTACCCATTTATACTGCTGGGTGGACAGAGGCACAATTGTGGTTGAGACCTTGCCCAGGGGTCCACAACCTCTCGATCATGAAAATAGCACCCTAACCCCACTCCATCACCAGCCCCAAATATGCCAATTTGCTCTGATCTAATATAAAATCTTCAACATTAGTCTCTTCTTTAATAATGAATGGAATAAATTTAGTTTGGTTAAGTAGCCAAAATCACAAAAAGCCACACCCTCTCTTAGCCACACAACCCCCTCCACCGGCCAATCCATTGGCACTCCCATTTCCAAACTGTAAACAAGAGGGTGCTATTAAAACTTATTTTGGATTGGATATAAAGTGACCAGAAAACAAAAGAAGAGTGGCTCGCACTGCTAAACCCTGTTTGCCCTCGAGCTTTCTTCACTACTAAGCCTCTTTTGTTCATAGAGAACAGCCAGCTCTAATTACCATTCAGTTAAAAAAAAAAAAAGTGAGGCTGTGAAACACTGAATAACCAGTGTGTACTATGTTTATTTAATTTCTTCAATGTAAAACTATTACCTGCATCCTAATATCATATTTGTACGTTAGAACATATAGAGAGCACCGTTTCTGTAATTTCATGGGTTACTGTGGAGTTTACGCTTCACTATTCGGTGATTAAAAAAAGGATGTGAAGCATAACAAAGGGTTTCACTTTGGCCAGTGTGGATTGAGATACTTATTAAAATGGAATGAGGTTCATCTTTCCCCAATGTACATAGTGGTAATTAGCAAGGTAATTTAAATTGAAATTTATATTAAATTGAAGTGCAGATCAAGTAGGGTTGTGCTTCACAATGAAAAAGCTGTATGTAAGGGAAGTTTTTGTTTTCACTGCAGAGAAATCAAATTACAATTAAATAACTGGAGAACACCTATAGTGGAACCGTTCTCCTTGAATCAGCTTGCAGAAACATTAAACTATTCAGTGTTTCTAGAGTTAGCAGGAAAGGTGCATGTGGGTCTATCTGCTTTGTTTATATGTATTTGAACGCAAGCAGATATCACTTGGAAAGTTAAATTCTTTTTGAATCGCGTTGTGGTGGCATGGTGATGTATTGGCTAGCACATCAACCTCACAGCTTGAAGGTCTTGGGTTCAAGTTCCAGGCTCTGGCATTTCAGTGTGGTGTTTGCATGGTGTGGGTTTCCTCTGGGTACTCCAGTTTCCTCCTACAGTTCACAGACATGCGGGTTAAGCTAACTGGCTGTTCCAAATTGCCCCTTAATAGAATTAAGTGGTTTGGCAAATGAGTGAGAAAGAGAATGAGTGAATATCTTTGTACCGAAATGAAAACCTCTCGGAGAATACTGCCTTCATTTTATTGATGAATTCTCAAAAATGTTAACTGTTTAATCATGATCAGCTATTTTAATATTCACATTATTCACAATACTACTGACAGCATGTCTAAAGAATTTACTGCTTTGTTTGACACGTTTGATCTGGTACCCTGGCCCCACTCACATTCAAGATCATCATAAGCTAGTTATCATAAGGGCCTCAGTGTATCTACTGTCAATGTTTGGGATGAAGCTCTGTCTCTGTTTCTCTATGACAGGTTGATCACTTCACTTATCCAAACTTGATCTTAAACTAACAAAAGAGGTACATTTTTGAAAACACCCACACTCTATTTATGGAAGCTATAATTATAAAACCTAGTATAACAGCAGTGTCTGTGGACAACCAGCTTTATTAGTTTAACTCTAAAATTCTTAGGGTTCTTGATGCTATAGCATCTGTCAAGGTTAAAACTCAAGGTCAAAACTATCTCTGGTAAACAGAAAGCACCCTGGAGAAATGTCAGAGCAATAGCAAGAAAATGTAGAAAAGCTAAAAGTAAATTGAGAAAAACAAGTTTCAGATTGATTATGATTTTTCAAGAAGATACTCTGTATTTACAACTTTAAGTCAGGCAGAGTTAGACAATCATATATCTCTATAGATTAATTATAGAGATATTATAGAGAATCTATAGTTTAATAACCAAATGCCTCAACACAACAACCTCAAGAGCTTGTTCAGCTAAAAAGTGTAATGAGATTGCCTCTTCCTTTCAACAAAAATCAAATACATTAGAGTAAACATTTGTTGCATTCAGTCAAGCAGTAACCTAACAAAATCAACATTGACACACAGACTGAATACAGAGTTCATGTAAGAATTCAACGCTATTGACTGCAAAACTCTTGAACAAATTGTGCTGCATCTGAACCTACATACTTTCTCTCTCGAAACATGCCCCACAAGTTCCTTTAAAATTATTTTCAGCAGCTAAGCTCCTGAGCTCTTGCAAATTGCAAATCTTTCTGGCATTTTCCATGCATCACTAAAGATGTCAAACCTCTCCTGAAATAGAAAAACCTGGACCCTGCTGCACTTAATAATTATAGGCCCATTTCAAACCTCCTATTTATTGGTAAGATCATTGAGAAAGTAGTTTTTAATCAAATCAGTAACTACATGAATATTTATAGCTACCATGACATCTTCCAGTCAGGCTTTGGTCAACATCACAGCCCTGAAAGTGCTCTCATAATGACATTTGCATGAATACCGAATCTGGTAAATTACCATCCTTATACTGCTAGATCTTAGTCCAGCATTTAATACATACATTTTCATTAGCAAACTGCGTGGGACTCGTAGGAATGGTCCTTAGATGGCTCAGGATATACTGTACAGAGACAGGGCTTATTTTGTCTCTATTAACACTTATGAATCAGAGAAAACCTCCAGGTAATAAGGAGTCCCACAGGGATCAATTCTTGGACCCTTTTTGATTAATCTGTAAATGTTTCCTGTCAACTAAATCTTTTAGAACTACAGAGTGGGTTTTCATAGCTATGTAGATGATATGCCGATTTATTTATCTTTCTCACCAAATGACTTTGGTCCCATTGATTCAGTGTTTATGTCTTGAAAAAGTGGATGGCTGGAAGCAACAAAGCTTCATTCAAAAAAACAAGATCAAGATAGTCCTGTTTGGAAATCAAAAGATTGATGGTTGCAGTTTAGTTCCTACCTAAAATTAAGGGCACTCTTGACTTTAACCCATGTGAAACTCACCTTAGCTTTACTGACCATATCAAGGCTGTAACTAAATCAGCATTTTGGTATCTCATGAAATACAGCTAAAGTGAGAGACTCGGAGCACGATTTAGAGAAACTTGGCAGATTTGTGATTGTTAGAGCAAGATTTAGAGAAATTTATTCATGCTTTTATGTCCTGTAAAGTTGAATACTGCAGTGCTCTCCTCACTGGCCTTCCTGAAAAGACCATTAAACAGCTATAGTTAGTTCATAAAGCAGCTACTAGAATTTTAACACAACCTAAGAAAAGAGAGCACATCACTCCCCTTCTCATCTTCCTGTATTAGCTTCCGATAAGATACAGAATTAAATTGAAATCACTACTACTCATCTACAAGCCACAAAATGGGTTGGGCCCTAAACATATATCTGACATGTTTACTCAATATAGTTGTGGATGGTCTCTGAGATCTGCAGGAGCTGGTCAGCTAGTGGTGCCTAGATCTGAAAGTGAACAGGGTGAAATGACTTATCGCTGCCATGCTGCCCACTGCTGGAACTAACTGCCCATGGAGGTCAGATTTGCCCCAGCTGCAGTCATTTTAACAAGCCTTTATTATTATTTTTTTTAGTTTTATTAATTGTTTTATATTACTGTTGCTTATTTCCTTATCTAATTTATTATGTTCCCTGCTGCTATCTTTCTAAATGTGTTCTGTTTTAAATCTATTGTTTAAATTAGGGTTTGGTTTAATTTGGTCTTATCTGTAAAGCACTTTTAATGCCCTTAGTGAATGAAAGGTGCTATACAAATAAACTTGTCTGGCCTTGTTTCAATGATCAGTAGAAGCTGATTCACAAGAACAAAATAATGGGTTTTCACTGTAGATGTTTTCTGTAGACAGATTTTCACAACTTATCAGGTTACTTATCAGGTTGCATTTACCCGGTTAATTCAATTATAGGATAATGCTATTCCTCTTGATATTTTCACAGGGCATACTTTGTAGTCTGCTTTGATTGCAATAATTAATGGTAAAATATGTCCAGATCTGTATAATTTCATTTAACTGTTGTCTGTTCTTTAGTTTTACTTCCATTATACAAGTATAATGATATATATGAGCAATGCACAGTATAGGGAAGTATTTGTGTTACTATAATGTGTTCCATATGTGTGTGTGTGTGTGTGTGTGTGTGTGTGTGTGTGTGTGTGTGTGTGTGTGTGTGTGTGTGTGAAACATGTAAACTATATCCCATTGGTCATTGCTTGTCAGGATTTGGGTATCTTTTATACGTATGATTTAATAGGTACAGCTTTGGGCAGATACTGATACTGATGCATTAATTTTTACACTGTGGTTAATCTTGTGGTAGACTCGGATGAGTGTTGAGGAAAAAATCTAAGGCATTTCAGAAAACTGGAAAAATATAAAATATTTTATATTTCATAGATACATTTCATGTAGGTGATTGTTCAGAGTGGAAGGAGATGAAATGAATTATTATGATTAAAGGTCATAAGATTAAAATGAAATGTCATTGCTCCACAAACGCAGCAGTCTTTAAAGCCAGTTCCAGTCCTGCATAGGGGTTTGTTATTTGATTGTGAGTGTCACTGATTTTCAATTGATTTTTGTATACAGGGTATGTGACTGATCTTTTATTACTGATTTGAGCAGTCACTTCCATCTTTGTTCTTCACAGACAAGAGTAATGGGTTTCATAATCTCATAACAGATACAGTATATGCTAATAACAATGAATTTACATGGTGCAGTGCCTGCAGAGAGCCTGCCATATAAGTACAAAATATTTATGTGTTAACTGCAATCAGTATAATTACAAAAAAATAAAAATAAAAATAAAAAATTGGCAGTTGTAAACTGTAAATTAGCCAGAGATCAATTTTAAAACTAGCATAAATTACCTGATGGCACTGCACAAATAATCCTGTGTGACTTCTAGTTTTACCTTTCTTTTTTGAAACATTAAAGGGTAAAAATAATACATATAAAAAATGCACAGATTGGATCACAACTTCAAAACTGATCTTGTATCTATTTATTTTTGTATTTATTTTTGTGGAGAATAAGCCCTCTGTAGAAAACTGCAAATTACTCAAATGAGCTAACCAATTTAAATGCGGCAAACAAGGCAGATGACGTGGTTGTTTTAAGATGTATTCATCAGTGTGTACCAGAGCGGTCATGTGCCCCCCTCCTTTCATGAAGTTCCAGATTTGCTTCACATTATCTTATTATGGCTCCACAGAAGACATAAATACTTAGTGTTGAATGAATTCCATAAGAAAGTTTTTCCAGCTGAACTTATTTTCATTTATCCATTATTTCAATTAATGGAAATACATTGAGGGCAGCCCTCATTTTCACTCATGCCAAGCAAACAATTACTGTATAAAAAAACAAAAACAAATAAAACATAAAACATATGATGATAAAACATTAAACATAGCAAAAAGAAATATGAATATAATAAAAGATTTAGCAAAAACAAACAAAAACCTTTAAAATACAAATAAAGGTGGCATGGTGGTGTAGAGGTTAGCATTCACAGCAGAGTTTTGCATGCATAAAGTTTGCATGTTTTATCTGTGCTTGTGTGGGTTTCCTTCAGGTACTCTCCACAAACAGTCCAAAGACATGCACATTAGGTCAACTGGTTACTCTAAATTGCCCCTAGATGTAAATATGAGTGTGAAGGATTGACTGTGTCAGTGTTAATCCTGTAGTAGACTGGAGACCTATTTAGGGTGTACCCCACCTCTCGCCCGAAGTCAGCTGGGATTGACTCAAGCTTCCCTCATGACCACAACACACAAGCGGAATACATAATAGATGGATAGATTAATGGATGGATGCAAATAGAATGAATGAAACAAAGTTTCCATCTAAAATCATCATCATGATCATGGATTTGAACTGCTCATTGGAGAGTAGATTATTTATTTTTATATTGTGTTGAAGATTAATCCAGGAAGTTGGAGCATTAAAAATTAAAAGGTTGACTTTTTAAGTTCTGAGTGTACACGAGAGACCCTAAGCATAAGTATAAGTGCAAGCAGGTTTGATAGGGTCCAAAATTCTAGTCCAGCATCCTAGCAATATCAGGTGGAAGCTCTCCAACAATGGCCTTGTGGATACTAAAAAAACAGTGTTTATTTCACTCTTCTGACAGAGATGACCAAGCCACTTAATCACAAAGGGCACAGCGGTGAGTGCCATATCAGTCATATAAATCTGAGGGCAGAATGATAGATCTTGTCCATGGGTTTAACGGTGGATGAGCTGCATTTCCATAAATTACAGAACCATAATTCAGAACTGACATGAAAAATGCGCAATCCTTTTCCTACTAAACATAGGAATGCTGGTTCTCTATCTGCAAAAGAAACCTATTTTAATGCAGTTTACTGGCAAAATTGTCTATATAGTAATTAAATGTAAATTTCTTGTTGAGTCTGATTCCAAGATATTTATTTTCAGTAACTCTCTCTATGCTAGACCCTTTTGCAGTGGATACCTACAAGTTATTATATTCAATATTTCTTACTCTAAAAACCAATATTAGTTTGGTTTTATTTACATTTAAGAAAAAGATGTAGGTTCCTAATGGCTATTTGAATTGAGTCAGCCATACAATAGACAGTAGTATCATCAGCATAAAGATGGACTTGATGAACAGCATCAATATCATTAAAATAAATGATGAAGAGGATTGGACCCAGAATTGATCCTTGTGGAACATTCCTTTTTACCTGAAGAAACTCAGACTGGACATTTCCCATCTTTACTCACTGAAACCTCTTAAACAAGTTAGAAAGTAATACATTTTATATTTTATATAACATAAAAATACAGACAATGGTTAATTCTTTCAAATGTTTTTTTTTTTTTTTTTGTCTAGTGAAAATAATATATGGTGGCACGGTGGTGTAGTGGTTAGCATGTCTGTCTCACAGCAAGAAGCTCCCTGGTTCGAGTCCCAGGCTCAAGGATTTCTGTTTACATGTTCTCCATGTGCTTGCATGGGTTTCCCCTGAGTACTCCGGTTTCTTTCCACAGTCTACAGACATGCACATTAGGTTAACTGGCTGTTTCAAATTGCCCTTAGCTGTGAGTGTGAGTGGTTGTGTGTGTGTGTGTTGGCACTGTGATGGTCTGGTGAGTCATTCAGTGTGCACCCTGCCTTCGCCCAGTCTCGGCTGAGATAGGTTCTTGCCTCTCTGCAACCCTAATAGAGTATTGTGCAGGTCGGCAAATGAGTGAGAGACACAATATATTATTTGTAATTAATGTGGATGCAGAGATAGTGCTGTGACGAGTTCGAAATCCAGATTAGTGAGGTTTTAAAAGTAAGTGACTTGTAAGACATGACTTGAGTTGGTTGTTAACTAGGGATTCCAAGATATGAACATTGTAGGTGTCAGTTTAACACGTTTGGCTGAGGCCCTTTCCTCATTTTAATACATGATTATCAGTAACAGTGCATGAAGTGTGTGTTCCTAGAAAGTTATTTTCGTATTCGTCAGTGCTGTGCACTTCCAGTTGCTGATCCAGTCATCGAACTATTTTTTTCCCAGGAAAATCAACACATGAAATGTTATGTTTTAAGTTTTACCTGCTAGTGTATTATCTATCGAAGACTGAAAACAGATAAAACAGAGGTTCTTTTCATTGGTACTAAAAATCTCTTATCTACACAGCCTTCTCTTAAACCTAGACTGAGGGTCATGTTGTTGAGTCTACACAAATCACACAGAAGCCCTGTGTCATTTTCAAGAAAAAACAACTTACCTCCCTGGTTAAACCATTAATTTTCTATCTTTGTGATATTGTCTGCCTTTGTAACTCCCTTCCAGCAAAAGATGTTGAAATGCTTATCCATGCCTTTATTAAATCCCACCTAGATTACTGTAATGACCTTCTTTTTGGCTTTCCATTTTAAGCAGTTGGTCATTTACAATGCATTAACAATTCAGAAGCCAGACATCACACTTATACTGAACACACAGCTTACATCAGCCCCATTCTTTATAATCTAAACTGAAAGAATGTTGGATTAGTAAAAACAATTGTAGTAATTAATCACACAAATGACATATTTGATATTGACTCAGTGTAAACAAATCACACGGTTTAAAGGTCACAAAAAAAAAAATAATAAAAAAAAAAATCTAAAGATTCTTTACCATGTAAGGATTTTTTTCCCAGTGTACAATGGCTGGCTGTTTCTTTTTGCATTCAGTACAAACTCCCACCTACCTTCAAAGCCTGTTACATCCTTACACCACTTCCTGCAGTTTAAGGTCAAATCATTTTTGTTTCTAGTGATTGCCAAAATAGGTTTTCTTCCATGGATAGTAGAGATTTCAGCTCCAAAAATTTGGAATGCACTTCCCAAAAACATCTGGGAACTTTCTTCAGTCACAGAACTTAAGACTCATATTTAATCTCACTTAATTATTCATTCATTCATTTTCTGAACCGCTTAATCCTAATTAGGGTCGCGGGGAGGCTGGCACCCATCTCAGCCGACT
>JBCNYH010000002.1:14029661-14047752 GCA_039654325.1 Tandanus tandanus | reverse complement strand
GATCTATGAATAACAGTCCAATAAATGCTCTGAATATGATACGATGATGTTAACATGTATAGAAAAATACCAGGTATTTTAAAATATTTTTTATTTTTAGTACTATAAATTGTAATAGAATATTTTAATTATTAATTTTTATATTTAATATGAATATTTTAATTATTAAAAATTATTAAATTTTAAGAAATAAATGCTTAAATATGTGGGCGGCATTGTGACGCAGTGGTTAACGCGTCCGCCTCAAAGCAAGAAGGTGCTGGGTTTGATTCCCGGGCTTGGGGCATTTCTGTAAGAAGTTTGCATGTTCTTCCAGTGCTTGCGTGGGTTTCCTCCGGGTACTCCATTTTTCTCCCACAGTCCAAAAACATGCACAGTAGGCTCACTGGCTGTTCCAAATTGCCACTAGTGTGCGAGTGTGAATGGTTGTATGTGTGTTAGCCCTGGTAAGCTGTTCAGGGTATACCCCGCCTTCACCCAGAGTCGGCTGAGATGGGCGCAAGCCTCCCCACAACCCTAATTAGGATTAAGCTGCTTAGAAAATGAATGAGTTTAATTAGATTCTCTTTATCTATAGGACCTATAGAAACATGATATAGTAGGTCATTTTTGTGCAGATATATAGAAATTTCTAAGGGGCTCACAAACTTTTATGCAAGTGACATAGACCAGAGCCAAATTATGATGGCTAGACAACTGGATGAGAGCAGCTCCAAAATAGCAGGCCTCCGAAATGGGGTATTAATGGAAGGCAGTGGATATTATTTACCAAAAAATTGCAGAAAAAAATAATGCTGGGTATGATAGAAATGTGTCAGAAACACTGTTTGACTGCAGACTGTTCAAACCGCCCATGCTGGCGGCTGTCAACTGCTGAAAGTGTCTACAATGGGCACATGAGAATCAGTACTGGACCCATGGCAGTGAGATGGTTTGGGCAATGTTCTGCTATAAATCTTTGAGTTCTGGCACTCGTGTGGAGGTCACTTTAACATGTAACACCTTCTTAAACACTGCTGTGGACTGAGTACACCATGACAACAGTATTCCTTACCTGCAGAAGCCTCTTTCAGCAGAACATTGTGCTCCAACACACTGCAGTAATTGTTCAGGAAGAGTTTGAGAAACATGACAGATACTTCAAGATGTTGATTTGGCCTCCAGCTTCCCCAGAGCTTAAATTAGTAATACTGTAACTTAGTAAGATGTAAACAGCAAAGAAAGACACTACAAATATAATCATGAACATATATGATTTCAGTGTTACTTTATATCTTTACTTTCACTAGGACTACTGAATATTCAGATGTCCATTTATCACACTATCTAGAACATCTTGGGGAAGGCTACCAGACTCATGTAATTAGCTCCTACAGGCCACAGTTTTCATTTCTTTCTTTCTTTCTCAGAAAATTTAGACCATCTGCTGAAGAAATCTACAATGTTTTCCATCAGAAATGCTTCATATGCTTTTTAAAAGAGCCCTTAAAAACCTTATGTACACACTAAACTCACTAACTTTACAATTTATACCAATTCCTCACACACTGGTGCTCAGGATTACACACCTACAATAATTAACTATATCAATTTATTATGTGTTTTATATATACATATATATATATATATATATATATATATATATATATCAATATATTAAGTGTGTTGTGTACTTTATTCATTAATGTATAGATTAGTGTACATCATATTCATTGTATTTTATATTTGTGGTGATCTGTCACTGTGGTACTTTTCCTCTTTTCTCTCAGAGTCTGGTAATAACTGTAACATGACTCTGGTAAAACTGTATTTTTATTCCTAGCATCTGTAAGCAGTTTCAATAACTTGCTTTGACCTGGGTTCCTTATACATCACTGTTCAGTACTAATCAGGTCTTTCTTTATTGGTGCACTGCAGATATTTGCTCACTTAAGCCTTGTATGTATTTATAAGAGAAACTCAGGTTTAAATTTGTTCATTCAATTTAAATCAAAGACAGGCTTTTGAGGCCAGATCAGACTGTACTTAAAAACAAATAATTATAAATCCATGCTGGCACCACTAAAAATTGTAAAATAATGAAAGAAACCAAATAACAACTCAGTATCTTCATTTCATTCAATTAATTAATTATTAAAATTATTAAATGAGTCATTAATGAAATAAATGAATTGAATTAATCAATTAATTAAGCAACATCCGCTCAGCCTAAGGTGCATAATTGTTTTAGTATATACTACCCAGGAACATAAGCAAAAAAATAAAAAATAAAAAATATCCTTGCAGAATAATTTGTGTTTATTTAATATGTTAAGTAGCCCAATCCAACAACTGAAACAGCCAATCAGAAAGGCAACATGTCTCGGAGCATGCCTTGTGTCGTAACACTCGCGAACACTATAAAATCAGGCTTGGACTGATGTTCCCGAAAGAAACCGCTGATGATATATGTGATCATTTTAATTAGCTAGTAATACAAATTCACCCCAGATACCCTTTTAAGTATACACTACTCTGAAACTAAAACACATTTTAAACATGTCAGACTCAGGTAGGGTGAGCTCTGCATGCTTTGAGCTAACAGGAATGTGTAGCTAACAAAGTCTTTTAAGCCCACTTATTAAGAGTGTAATACATACTACATGGAGCCCCAGGTAAAGCGTGCTCCGTAAAAGAGGGTTTTTACACTCATTTGAAGTTTTACTATTTGGAAATACAAGAAAACAAACTAAAATGAGACTTTATAATTTATTTTTCCATTTTTAAAGCCTGATGTTTCAAGTGACTGTGACAAACTGTGAGTGCCCATCATTTTGATTCAAGCATTATCCACTCAGAATAATGTTTTTTTTTTTTTAATCATTAGTGGACTAACTTGTTTTTACTTGTGTTTAACCTTGTGCTACCAGCCAGTGAACCCTGTAATGTTCTCTGACATTGATGCTCACTGTTTATATCCCCTTTTTATTTTTCCTCTTCTTTTCATGTAAAGGAATTCTCTAAATGTATCCAGTGAATGTCATCATTTTGAAACTCATCATAAATTATTAAAGGAGAGCACACACCATGATTTTCTCTGTTGCCTAATTAATCATGGCACCCTTAAGTACTCATTGCATAATTACTTTTGTCATGGATTAGAAATATATTAAATATTTTATTATGGGGAAGTTCAAAGTCAAATCAGCAAAAATATGCTTGACTGAAGTAAGGGATTATATGAGACTTGAATACATATTAATCTTATTTTATAAGCACGGTACAGCAAGAAAGTCCTGGGTTAGAGTCCTGGGCTCGGCAAGAGCGCCTCTGTAGGGAGTTTGCATGTTCTCCCTGTGCTTGCATGGGTTTCCTCTGGGTAATCCAGTTTCCTCCTATAGTCCAAAGACAAGTACATTTGGCTAATTGGTTGTTCCTTAATTGCCCCTTGGTGTGAGTGTGAATGGCCATTTGATGGACTGGTGAGCAGTTCAGGGTGCATTCAGCCTTCGCCCAGAGTCAGCTGAGATAGGCTCCCGCCTTTCCGCGAGCCTGTAGGATTAAGCAGTTCGGAAAATGCTTGAACATATGAATGAAATAATGATCTATGTAATCCTATGTCTATTGCTTTCTCAAGCCCATCTTTCAATTGAAGTTAAATCTATGATGATTGAGGGGTGTTTTATAGAAGGATTGTTGCCCTGTGATGTCAAGGTGAGGATCTCTTTATCAGACCATACAATCTGTTGATTCCTAAAACACTGACATGTTTGAGAAAGATTGTGTCTGGAAGTAAAATGTGTTCTTGATGAAGTGCATTTGTTTCAAGTTTCAACCAAGGCTGTATTGTGTAATGATTGTTTCCCCTATGGATCGAGTGTCTAGGTCTTTACATTGCACCAGGAATGCTTTTGCTTGCACAATCACCTTCAATATGAATGTCTTATAAGGAGAAAAGCTGTGACAGACTTAAAGCATTAACACATGGTGAACTGTGGAGTGAATAACCTTCCCACAGTAAAAACACAGGCCTCTCTCTGTGACTCAGACATTTTGGGAAATGAGTAAATTGTGTCCAATGTACATACATTTTGGGTGCATGGTTATAAATTGTAGAGTTAGCCTACACTTCTCACACATAAAAGTTAAGGTGAATTGTGGGGTAAAAAAGTATCAAGTATAGATGTTTTTCCTTAACCAGATAATTGCTGATGGACTTTACCAACACCAGCTCAGTGAATGACAAAAAGCCTTACATTAGACACCTACATGGTTGCATGCTGAGTATAAAGAGTATACAACAGTTACATTTGATACACATATACAGCATATATTGCTCAAAGCAGAAAACAACCTAGAGTAGACAGTGAAAAAATTGATGAGTAAAGTGAAGTCGAGTAAAATCAGGACAGCAGACAGAAGAAAGTCTTTTTTTTTATCACCACTAGTAAATCCATTCATCCTTTATCTATACCACCTCTATCTTATCTATATCTGTCAGATTCAGATGGGAAGCTGGAACCGATTCCAGATGAATTCAGGGTACACCCTGTACAGGTCACTAATTTATCTCAGGGCTAACACAGAGACAAACATCCATTCATTTTCAAAATCACATTCACACCTACAGGCAATTTAGAGTAACCAACTGACTTAATCTGCATCCAGAGAGAACCCCTAAGCCTGAATAAGGAGAGCATTCAGACTCCATACAGAAAGCCACAACTGACTGTGAGGTTCAAACCCAGATTCTTTTTTGCTTTGAGTTGATAGTGCTATCCACTGCCACACCATGTCACCCACTAGTAAACAGGCACTTGGAACATTTTTTAAGTGGATCAAAATGTGCTGGCATTAGAAAGAGGTTGGAACAAGCAACATTTTGGTACTTCATTTGTTAAAATCACGATCACTAAGGACAGACATATAACTTTTTAACTGTATTATTTCAGGGATCTTTTGTACTTATTCATTAACCTAAAGATTTAGGCACTGCTTAAAAGCTGAGCTCCCGATAGATGTCTCTATTGATAGACATCTGAGTCTGGGTTTGCTTTTCACAACCTTTCCTTTCACTAGCTGAATTGTGCTTTCATTTTTATCACCTGTCTTGTAACGTTTAATGAGCTCATGTTCTGTCAAACTTCTGATTTCAGCGTTGGCTTCATTAATATTTATTTACCTGCAAATCTGTCTGTCTACCTGAGTTAGACAGATTTTTTATTTTGCACGAGTCTGAACGGTGGAGTATGAGCCTCTAAATCTCTTTTTTTCCCAACGACACGGCAGTCTTATTGTTACCTTTGGTGGCCATGTATGGACACTGGACAGACATGTGATAACCATCTGAATGTGAATTATAAAACTGTGGTGATAATTATTTTAATTTTCTATGATATAAAATATCATTGAGGTGGCATGTTTATGCTTATGTTTAAGTGACTGTACCTAACATCAATCAATGCCAGTAAAATATTCTAGTGATTAATGTTTAATGATAATGGTATTATATTTTGCTTGATTCATGTTGATGTGATCAAGCTCAAGGTAAATTAAGGTCAAATTTGCGTGCGTAATCAATAGTCTGGAACATGTATTTGCATAAAGCGAGCAGGAAATAAATGAAATTATAAGTTCTGTAAGCAATTTTGTGGGTATAATTACATAATATATGCTCCAAAAACATTAATTTGTATTATGGGGTTAGTTTGAGACATAGACACAATTATTTAAAAATTATCAGGGATGATGCATGATGGACTTGTTGCTGACAGCTAGTCCCTGGGTTGCACATCCGAAAGTCCTTCCTTGGGATCTGTATTTCCCGCTACCAATCAGCCTTACACTCCAGAATAGTGCTGTCCAGACATAGAAAAACCCTGCCAAGATACAATTCTTCCTTGCCTGGTATAAAAATAAATATATGTTTTTCTTGAGTCTAAAACATGTCTTTGACTTTGGAACTGTGTATCTTTGTCAATAGTGCAGCAAATTTCATCAGGTAAAAAATGCTTGATGTGAGAAGTTAATTAATTTTAAATGAATAGCAGCAACTTTAGCTAGCTTTGTGCAGATGGAAAAATGATGACACAGAGTTGACTGCTGGGCGTGCTACATATTCTTATAGTGCCTATAAAGCACCTTAATGAAAGCCTGAGTTATTTATGTCTTATATGACATCATAAACAGGTGAAGTTAATTAGGAATCTGGTTCTGGTTCTGGTCACATGATAACAGGCCATAAGATGCAGTTTGTAGTTTTATTGTTGCACAGGGGAATCATGGGAAATGGATTTGTATTTTAGATGGACATACATGTATGGAGCTATGACAGAGATACATAAATAAGGCTATGTGAAACAAACAATAAGAATTCTATTTATCTTTCATTTATTGATTCTATTATTATGCAGTTTATTGACATTTTGGGGGGGTTTTACACCCTCTGAGTATCTTCTAGTAAGATGTGGTGGATAAACTATATTACAAAGGAAGCAAGGGGTGATGGGTTTCTTCTAAATACAGCTATTCTGGCTATCAGCTCTCAGGCAGTGAGGATTGAGACAAGTGCAAAAAAAAAGAGGTCAAATAAGACCAGGCTAGTGTTTTGAAGGCTGAGTAAGAAAGCTGTGGGGAGAGTGTATGCACATGCTTGAATTTAGAGAGGCAGCATGGTGAGTTGAGAACTATAGAGTGAGTTAGTATGCTTCATACATATGATTCACCTTTTCAACAAATTTAAAAGCAGATGGTGACCTGATTTTTTCTTCAGAAATTCATCATACATACTGGACAACAGATGATAAATACTTGCTAGTAAAGCCATTTTTTTGTTCCAGTTATTTTTCTTGATGTTGAAACAGATATTACATAACAGTTAAATAATTTTGTATCCACTATTATTTTTAATTAACAATATCCATAACCTTTGACCAGGTAAACTGAACACTGAAAGCAAACTAAGTATAGTAGTGTAAATTAATGTCATGTAATGAAATGCTCCTGACTAAGACTTCCAGACTGCAATTCTCATCAGCCCCTGAATGCCACACGACCCATATAATGAGAACCTGTATTAAATTTAGCACTGATTATGCATCCTGTATAAGCTGACTCAAATTCACTTGTCTTGGCACAACAACCCTTCATGTTCAGCCTTGATTTTTCCATTCCACCATGTTACTTTCTGACTTTTTTTTTTTTTTTTTTTACTTACTTTTTATTGAAATTCCTGCACTTGCACCCAGCCTCTCCTTGTTTGTGTGGCAGTTAAATTATATAACTTTGTAAAAATTTTACATATAAAATTTGATGTACTTAGTAAACCTTTAAAATCTAAATCTAAAAATTATAAAATTGTATAAACAGCAGTCATAGGGTGTGATGATAACTAATACAGATAGAAGAAAGCAAGTCTACAATCCTGCACACACTTAATCGGATTGTTAAGAATAACCCAGACATTGCAAATACCTTCCACCAGCAGTTCAGGTAATATGGCAGATTAGCAAGTACTTAGTAAGGAACTTTAATTCCAATAGTCTAATTGTGCTTTTTTTTAAAAAAGGAGAACATTCCTGGAATTCTATATCTTCTTTCTATGCAACTTCACTTCAGTTGTCTCAAAGACCTAAACAAGACTAGACATGCATGTCACTTATATGTGTTGGCTCCAAAAGTAATATTCAGTACAATAATTGTAGCATATGCATATCATGCCCTGACTATCAACAAGGTCTTTATGTTTCAGCGCACTGTCATATTGGAGAAGCTATACTTCGGTCTTGAAATTATTAATGTTACTATTAACAAGGTAAAAGATGTTAATTATATTAATGTTGATTATATTATACATCAAAATACCTACATTAAAATAGTATACATGTGCAGTATAGAAACAATCTGCTCAGCAATGCTGAGACCATTAGAAGTTTTATTTATAAATTCTAGTCAATGATATGAAAAAAAAATATTTTTAATATAATATTTTTAGAATAATCACAGAAAGCCTTGACTGTTGTACACCAAATAGCAGATTGGAGTATTCTACCTTCTCTATATAATCTTTCTGCAGAGGGTATAACAGGTGCTTGAGAAGTTATTGCCTACTGACACCATATTTTTTCTCAGGGGACGTCAATGCATGTTGGGAATAATGAGGATACTTGGAGGGGCTTGACTGGGGATAATATTTTACTGCTTTGAAGCCAAGCAGTGACATGTTATTAGATTGTTGTGCAAGCCAGGTGTCAATAATATATATTTTGTCTGAACAGATCAAGCAATTAATTTGAAGAAGAATTAATGCTCACAGAGGGCTGTACTCAATCAAATAAATTCTATAGAGATATAGAAGAGCCAGAGTAGCTGAGGCAAGAGCAGCTGCAGAAGCATTGGCTTTGGTGATCTGTTAAGAGGCCATAGAAAGAGACGTTCAGGCGGCCTCAAAGATGTTTTGGGAAAGTGTTTGGTGCCTCACAAAGGGGAGATGAAACCATGTACAGTTTCCCTAAGCAAGTGTAGTGGGGTTTACTGTAAACAGTGCTTTTTCTGGTGTTTTTTCTGGAGTCCATCTCTGTGGCTAAGGTTACTATGATGGTTAAAAAATTTCATAAAGGCAAGAGTACAGGGGTGGATGGGATCTGGCTAAAGACATCAAAGGCACTGGACACATTTTGGGGTTGTGAAGTTAATACACCTCTTTAATGTTACATAAGGATCTGGGGCAGTGTCTTGGGAATGCCAAACTGGCATGGTCATGACATGCCTATGTTTATGATTTTTTTTAAGAGTGGTAGAATTCTGGAAAGGTTGGTTGAATTCCTGGAAAAAGTTGATGCCAGGATTCTGTAAAAGTGCCTCAGTCTTATAGTTGAACTTGAGACTCTTAAGTAAAAATTCAGCCTTTGCCCTGTCATAGACCTTCTCTTTACTCTTCCACATCATTCTAAGGGGTCATGGGATCATGCTAATCCAGTCTACATGTGTTTTGATTATTTGGAGAAGGCTTATAGTTATGTGCCTCAGGAATTGTTTTGGGAGTGAATGCAGGCGTACAGGATATGTGGGTTGCTATCAGGGATGGGCAATATTTATGGTATACACTGATCACCAATAAAATTAAAACCGCTGATAGGTGAAGTAAATAATGTCTTGTTACAGTGACACCTGTCAAGGGGTGAAATATATTGGGCATCAGGTTAACAGACAATTTCCAAAGTTGATGGGTTGACAGAAAGAAAAGTGAGCAAGCATAAAGATCTGAGTGACTTTAATCATAGCCGAATTGTGTTGGCCAGACAACTGGATAAACAACTGGCTAGGTAACTTGGTCATCCCCAAACAGCAAGTCATGTAGGGTGTTCCCTGTACGCAGTGGGTAGTACCAACTACAAAAGTGGTCCAAAAAAGGACAACCAGGGAACAAGCAACAGGGTCATGGGTGCATTCTGAGACATCTATGTAGTAACATCATTAAAATGCAAAATGAAGTATGCGGTCTCTGAATAGTGCTTACCTATAATAATATAATAGAACAATAATGCTCCCTTGGAAAAGCATTATGATTAAGTACCTTTCGTGTGAGCTATGCAGAAGGTACTGTGACGTGGTTTGGTTCTGCAGGAAGTTGTGGGTGTGTTTGTCTGTCCGCAGTCCACGAGTGTGCTCTGGGTCTTAGTAAGTTATTCAGTTTAGCAAGCCTCTGATTAGTATGTTTAGATAATTAGAAGTTCAACTTCGTCTTCATGTTAGACAGAGCATGTATGAGTCTGAAGACTCGGAAGAGGTAAGTTTTTAAATTTTGCATAGTTTTCCCATCAAAAGTAAAATTTGAGATGCATGTGATTTTTATGCCAGTTGGTGCCATGTGAAAGGTCACTGAACGCATATGTTTGCTCCACCAGTCATTTTACATGTGTGGCTGGTTTTTTATTTTTATTTTTTTGAGTTTATTTTGATACACTTACAATTAGGGCGTTTGGTATCTTTTTTTAAATATACACTTTAATGTATCTTTTCATATCCCTCTTTGTGATTTTGTGACCTGTTCTCTATATGAGTGCAGTGAGAGCTTTCTCTGCATTTGCCTTTAAACTGAAATAGATAATTTAAGGTGGCTGTCAGTCTCTGTCAAGGTTGTCGTATCATGAATCTTATTTGTGATTTTTATTGACAGGATTTTAAGATGCAACCAGAGCTTAAGGCAACATCTCCCTTATTTGCAGATCTTTTTTTTCTCCTTGTATTATCTGATTTTGACTTCTGACATATACTTGAACATTTAGTTGCTGAATGTAAAGAGGTAGGGGCAGCATATACATCTGGTGGTCTGATGTTCTGGTTCTCTCCCAGAAAAGAGAGATAAATATCCCTTCAGGGACTTTGGCCTTGGTAGAGGAAGTTATCTTGGAATCTTATTCTCAAATACTGGGAGGAAAAAAGTGTCATATTAACATATCATAACATAGCCTAATGTGCATGTCTTTGGACTGTGGAAGGAAACCAGGGTACCCAGGGGAAACCCATACAAGCACAGAGAGAATATGCAAACTTCACACAAAAATGCCCTTGCTGGGGCTGGGACTCGAAACTCAGGACCTTCTTGCTGTGAGGTGGACGTGTTAACACCACCATGCTATTAATTTTATTATCCTTCTCAGTTGAAAATATTGTTCATTAAGACCCACATTAAGAATGTGAATAGTTGCTCTCCTCTTTTCTAAGGACTACAGTGCATCTCTGCAACGCACAGGATGTTGTATGTATAGAAATTTTATGGGGTAGCCACCAACTAGAAAATCTACTGAGTGACTTTTTTTTTTGTATTTTGGAAGCACAAATATCCTGTATATTGACTCATAAGTAAGAAGATGGTTCTGCAGTGCATACAGAATTACTTGGCCACAGGCTAAATCAAGTTCAGTGGAGATAAGGTGAATGTCTGATTGGTATGCACATGCACTCACTAAAGAAAACTGTATCTAAGAGTTGCACATTTTTACTGTAACATTTTGAAATAATGTTTTTCGGCACATTATATTAAAGCAAAAACACATCGTGTAATATATAGCTTTATTCATTATATAGCTTTTCATTAATAAAGCTTTATTAATTATATAGCTTTAATAATGTGCTGAAGCGGCTATAAGAAAGAACAGTGTCCAACAGGATTATCGACCCCCATTGAAAAAAAAAAATTAAAAAGAATTAGAAAGAAATCCACTTTTTGGTGAAGTAGCTTCACCTCACACAGAAGAAGAAAAATCCAACCTTTAACTGAAGAGATATTTAGGGCAGCTCTGGCCAAATGGTTAAAGAAGAAGGTTTGGGACCTACAGGTCACTGGTTCAATTCCTGAACCAGCAGGAAAAATGTGTGGTGGTGGGGGAGTGAGCTGCACCTTCCCTACCTCCACCTTCATGGCTGAAGTGCCCCTGAGCAAGGCACCTAACCCCCAACTGCTCTTCGGGTGCCACAATGTGTGGCAGCCCACTGCTCCGAGTGTGTGTGCTCACTGTTTACATGTTTGTGTACTCACTTTGGATGGGATAAAAGCAGAAGCTAAATTTCCCTTGTAAGATTAACACAGTATATCAAAATCTAAATTTGTTGTATTCTGAATATATTTATTTTATTTAAATGATGCTAGGCTGCTTGACTGTTCCCTCCTTCTATCAAGGGATATTTGTTCTGGCATAGATTAGGTGGAATGAACTTCCTCTAGATGTCCAGACAGCTATGTCACTGGGTGTCTTCAAATGATAGCAGTGGTGGCCTGGTGGTAGGGTGCTGGATTACTGATCCCAAGGTCGGGGGTTCAAGCTCCACTATCAACAGGATGTCACTGCTGTCCTCCCAGTGCAGCCATGTCTTTCACTGTCTATGGTGGGAGGCATGTAAAAGAACCATTGCTGATTTTCGTCAAGAGTAGGCTGCATAGCCGTCAGCGTGTTTCTGCCCTGTGATGGCCTGGCGAGCTGTCCAGGGTGTACTCTGCCCTCGAACAGAGTCAGCTGAGTTGGCACCAGCCTCCCCGCGACCCTAATTAGGATTAAGCAGTTCAGAAAATGAATGAATGATGAATAAACCATACCCACTGAGTTTTGAATGATGGTATACTGTGTACTAGTGAATCAGTATCAGAATATATTCACTAATAGTGACTTCAATGCACTCTGTATGTCGCTCTGGATAAGTGTGTTTGCCAAATGCCATAAATGTAAATGGTTTTTCTCATTTTTCCACTGTAAGATGATTTTTTTCTAACCCTTTTTGCTGATCTTTACAAGGGGAGCCAATAATCATGGAAGACACATGCAGGCATACTGTAGTTGCAACAGAAAAATCATGTTGTTAAATGCCATCTGCTTGGTTTAGTTGCATAACATATGAGCAAACATGAATATGCACACATGCCTTGTTATCAGGTGCTGTGCTTTCATGGCAGTGACTGGGTTATAATTTCCCTTAAGGGCACAATGCCCAAAGATGCCACCGGAATTCCCTCTTGAAGTAAAGCCAAAATGTCAAGTCTAATGGATGGGTTACACCCTTGACAGCCTCCCCCTTGTTTTCAGTCCTGAGAGCATTTGAGGCCATATGTGGACTCAGGGCAAGCAAACTGTTTGTGTTTTGATAACTATGTCATACCAGGTCACCATTCGTGTTTATGTGGTAGTAATGTGCAATTATCTTTGTGTACTCCAGTGTTTGAATGTTATATTAAGTCCTGTCCGACCATTAAAAAAGAATCGAATCAGCCACATGCTTTGCAATTAATTAATTAATTTACAGTTATCACACATATCAGTATTTGCCTTGAGAAGCATTTAAAAATGTTGTGTTGGTTAACCTACAATAGAGGTAGTACAGTGGCATAGTGTTTAGCACATCCACCTTACAGCAAGAAGGTCCTGGGTTCGAGACCCGGGCTTGGGGAGGGCGTTTCTGTGGGGAGTTTGCATGTTCTGCCCATGCTTGCAGGGGTTTTGTTTGGGTGCTCTGGTTTTCGTCCATGGTCCAAAGACATGCACATTAGACTAATTGGCTGTTCCAAATCGCACCTAGGTGTGTGTGAATGGTTGTGTGTTGATTGTGCAATGGACTGGTGAGTTATTAAGGGTGTACCCCACCTTAGCTCAGAGTTGGCTGAGATAGGATGCAGGCTCCCCACAACCCTAGTAGGATTAAGCGGTTTGGGCAAATGAATGAATGAATAAATAATCTAGAGTATCACAGGTTGACTTATTCAGTTTGTGTCTGAACACTGAGTGTGGCTTGAAAGGACTGGTTCCTTAAAGTAGCATCATAGGCTAAGCTAGGTCTGACCGCCTGACTCACTGCTAAGAGCCTAGTATTCAGGTGGTATTTCAGGCTTGAACTACTCTGATGGTATGAATATACCTTACTGCAGAAATACAAATTTTACATTCAAATTTTCTTTTCTCATCTGTTTCCATCATGCTTCATGTTTACATAGATACAGGGGATGGATGTCTTTGTGTTCAGATAGTGTATGCAAGACATGTATGGGGTCAAGGAACATCATAGAGTGTGATTATGTAAGGTAAGTCTGTTAGGCTTTTACACCCCAGCCTACTGGCTCATCAAAGCTGGAGCTTATCCCACTTTCAGTAGCGTCAAGCAGCGAGGAGTTCTCCTGGATAGTCCATCGCAAGTTACCTTCCCAGTATTTTATCTGGTACCCATTTATACTGCTAGGTGGACAGAGGGATGCTTGTGGTTAAGACCTTGCCCAGGAGTCTTAGCATTGTAAGGGGTCTAACGGGATTCCGAACCCACAACCTATTGATCATCAGCCCAGCACCCTAACCATTACACCACTGGCCCCATATAGAGTGTGATTAATCAGTGTTGATTTTTCTGTGAATAATTAGTCAAAGATAACGCATTGTTTTAACAACCCTTTTCTACTGTGTTCATGTACTTTTCATTACTGTAAAATTGAGTGTAATTCAACTGAGCAGTATGTATTTTTGATGTTATTTCACAGTATATCTGGCAGGGTCTCTGCAAATGTTGACACAGCTTGAATCCTTGCCATGTTTTTACCTGCAAACGAGAAGTGTGTAAACATTAATCAGTACATGTACACAGTGAATGACATCGACTTGCATCACACTTTTACATTACGTCATGTCAATTTTCAAAGAAAATATGTCACTAAAAATAAAAAAGCATAGTGTGGTGTTGAATTAACATGAGTTTAACCGCATGCTGTCTTTCTTTATTATTATTACTTAGCTTTTTTGAATTTATAAACTATTCAAAAGCACTCTGTGTAAAAACACAGGGGGAAAAAAATGTTTGCTTAAGTAAGGCAAAGTCCATTCACGCTTTAGTAACTATGTGGGTTCAGGGGACAATCCGGGTCAATGAACAAGCCTGGGGCTGACACAGAACATTCACGCACACATGTACAAGCTGAACAGATAACCTCATTTACGCTTAATGATTAAACACTTCTTTGCCCCGCCCTGGTTTGTGCAATATGTATATTTTTCTGCGCCAAACTTTATCTTAAAGGAGATTTTAAAGCACATTATCAAGGTGTAAACCGATGGTACCTTAAACTCATGACACTGAAGCTCTTTGAACAAAAGTACTTATCTTATATGCAATATTTCAGCACAAAGAGATAACAGGGTACTAATGAGGACAACTGTGGCTAATAAATAAAACAAAACTATACAAAATATTGCATTTGAAATAACTAAAAAGCACTTTCCAATGTAAATAAAAACACATTAAATTACAACAGCAAGTTCTATCTCAATATTATGAATATATTTTCTAATTTTAATGTGTTAATGTGTTACACTGTGAACAAATTGGGTGACAATGCTGTGATAAAATGCAGTATATTTAACATGTTACGACTTTAGTATAAAATTTTAAATCCAATAAATGTGCTGAACATTTTCTGACCTTGTCATTGCATTTTTAAATTTTATTTAATTTTTTTTTTTTAATCAGTGCGCTTGGGTTGTTGTTTTTAAAGATTTTATTAGATGGTTTACTCAGTGTGAGCTGGCAGAGAAGCCTCTTTGATATCCCAGCTGTTTGGGACTGCACTATAAACTCGTCGTCTCTGACAGGCTCATTCCAGGGTTCCCGGGCAGAGCAGCAGTTCAGCATCCTCTCCATTTAAGGATGGTTACATAATATCAAAGGGTTTACACTGGCATTCATGCTGTGGTTGTAATCCAGGACTTTGCTTCTCCACAGCCAGCCACTACAGGTAGCTTAAAGCAGAGCCCAAAAGGGATTAACATTATTGTATGGTTATAGAGTTATATTATATCACATGTAGTTGTGATGCTTAGCTGGTTGATGGTTGAAAATGGTTTGAAGTAATGTTTTACGACATCAGTATAAAAAGGAAAAAGAATGCACACCACTTTGCACTGTTAACCACAAAATGTTACTACATCACAGTGCTGTGATGAAAAGTTATTCCACAGCTTTAACAGCATGCGCTTGAACAGAATCCACAATGCTCCTAATTTTCTTATTTCCTTTTAGCAACACATAAAAAGTCACTGTTTTAGTTAAATGTCAGAGACCCAAAGGGAAATAACCTGATATACAACCAGTTGGGAAACTGATTTATCACCAGAATATACCCACCACCAGGTTTGGAGCCACAGTGTGACTTGAGAGCAGAGGGAAAGATAAATATAAATGTATAGTCTTAGAAGTTGTATGATGTATGTCTGGAATGTGACCTTGTGCTCTTGAAAACTCATAAAGAGCAGCAAATTGACTAAGAGAAGTCAACACCGGCACAATAAAATGAGTGGCAAACTGTGAGAAGATTTAACGTGGCATTTGGTTCTCATAAACTAAAGAAATCCAACACTGCTGATTTGACCTCATGTATATGGATGTCAGTGAAAGCTGAAATGAAAGCTGATGTCTGGCATTCCAATCCTAAAGGATCAAGCCTAACAGGGAAAAAACCCAAACATACATAGTTTTTGTGTGTAGAAGTAAAAAGCAGTCCTCTTGGTAATAGTAACGTACTGAGAGTTATTAGAACTTTATTCCCAGGAACACAGAAAATTACAGGGCAATAAATTAAAATTGAAATCTTGGCAGAAAAATGTATTGAAGACTATGGGAAAGGTGCAAATAAATGTAAGCAAACAACAACAAACAACACAAATTGAACATGTGAACTTGTGAATATACGAACACCTGTGGAAACACATTTCTCTGCTCAGACACGCGTGATTGTGAAATACATTTATTGTTCTGTACTGCACTTTGTTTTACCCATTTAAATCTGTCTCTCATAATACTTTCACAAAGTCTGCTGTGTGTGGCTGGATGCCAGGCAGCAGGATCCCAAATGGCATATTTCTTTCCTGACAGACTTCCCAGAACCCCCTGTGGCTTTACTGCTTTTTTGTTCTCTTTCTAGGAATGAAATACATGTAGTAGGAATTCTGTGCAACACCATACATTTATCAGTGATCAGGATGAAATATTACTAAATATGAGATTAATTCAACAGCTTTCAGTTTATTCGTGTGAGATGACTAAGAATAAGAGTAACATACAAACCATGTACATATATAAAATAAACATAGAAGAAAAGCTTTTATACATGTTTGTTGGCTTAATCCTTTTATTATTGGTTTCACAGTGACACTTTTGAGATTCATTAAAATCATGAAAAGGAGGCATTGTGAACCATAGAAAAAAAGATGTAAAGGAAGCACAGAGCTAGAGAAAAATGACATAATATGTCTTTCTCACATCTTGGACTATCTGGATGTTGTAGTTTAAAGAAATAGTGTTATTATCCCTATGTTGCTGGTATTGGTCATCCTTACAGCATAATCTGTGCGTAATGTAATACGTTTAATTGATACAGAGATTATTTTAACATAAATGACCATTAAAAGCATTATACTGGGCAATTTCATGTTGTAGATTACTAGTGGGGGCTGAACCAATACGAAACAACCATTTTTTCCCCTGAAAGTGATATGAGCTCGTTGGGCCGGGTTGTCCAGCGCAAGTAAATAAGCAGCGAGCGACATTTTAGGTGATTAACCTCTCCGCGTACTAAAGGCTCTTACCTTTTAATGGATTCTTCTGGCAAAGCACTGCTCCCATCCGTTGTCATCCTGGAAGGAATGAAGAAGCCATGAAGGAATTCTGTTGGAAGAGCGTTCGGTTTTAGACGTAAAAGCTTGGGATTCGTGCCGAGTAGTTCTGCCTGGAGGTCATGCCGACTACTAGTGGTCTTCGCACACTACTGAATTGTGTCCGAAAGGAAATCTTTTCAGAGTACGGCCTGTGCCGATGTTATGTTATGTTTTCTGCGATTTATGCGCTTGTTGTTTGTGCAGCCGTATGCTTTGCACTCCACCATTTTCCTGGTGACACAGCTCAGCACTGGCAGATAATCATAGACTGGTGCCTGCTGCACGCAGCCCATCCAATAGGACAAAACAACTAATTAAGCTAGTGAAGAAGGCAACATGTCGCTGCACATGCCTACTATTAGTAGTAGTAGTGTTTCAGCACTTGCACATACCTGAAAAGAAGCAAGGACTGATATTGCTTGCCGGAACCGCTGATGTCATATGTCATCGTTTTAAAGGGCTAGTAATACAAATTCACCACAGTCACCCTTTAAATATGCAAGTAATTTCCCAAATTCTAGTGTGTGTTTGCTAAATAGCATTTCAACTTGTGGATGAAAAATGGATTGCAACAAGGACTTTTTTCAATCTTGTTGGGCTGAACAGTTTTCAAAGACTGAAATCCCATTGAAAAGTTCTAGCAGATTTGTTGCACGAATCTAATTAGTGTCTACTATACTACACTAAATTTCCATCTATTTAAATGTTAATGTCTTCTTTTAGAACCAATTTGATGTTCACACACTTTCACTCATTTTCCGCTTAATCCTATAGGGTTGCAGGGAAGCAGGAGCCTGAGCTGACTTTGGGTGAAGGCGGGGTACAGCCTGAACAGCTAGCCAGACCATTGCGGGGCCAACATACACACAACCATTCACACACACACACACACACACACACACACACACACACACACACACACACACACACAC
>JBCNYH010000002.1:14008052-14020021 GCA_039654325.1 Tandanus tandanus | reverse complement strand
GTTCTTTTACATGCCTCTCACCATAGACAGTGAAAGACATGGCCGGCCTTTGATAACCCAGTTAGCTGCACTGGGGGCCAGTTCATATTTTGAATTAAATTTTTTAAATTGTTTTTTCTATTCTTCTTTTTTTCTCATTTCATTTGCAAATCTCCCAAAACAGTTAGTTAGCTCTCCCCAGCAAACAACAGCTATTAATGAAAGACAGGGTCCGTAGGAGGTGCTTGAGGTCATGGAAAGTACTTGAATTTAAAAAAAGTAAAAAGTTGAAAGTGCTGAAATTTTATTGAAGTGTCTTGAAGTAATATTTGCATTATATTAAATAGTTTTTTTATATATTTGGTTGGTGAATATATATTGTGAAGGCAAAATAGAGAGTCATTGAAAAATACATGGAATTGTTTTTTAGAGGTTGTGGAATTTTATCTGTCCTGTCCTGGAAAGTCATGGAAAAATCCTTGAATTTCATAACCCTGAGGGTGTACGGACCCTGGAAACAGTGAAGGCTAGCATCCTCCAAATGTTGCATGTTCTTCCTGTGCTTGCGAGGTATTTTTCCAAATTGCTGCTTATCTTATATCACTGGTACCTGAGCACAATTAGGAGAAGGCTTTAACTGCCCTTTTACACACGCACAAGCCTGTAGCTGTAAACTATATCTGACCATGAAAAGCTTGAATGAAAACAGATTATCAGTTTTATGTGAGATAAAAGAAAAGAAAAGAAAACAAAGATGAAGAAATAAAAAGAAATCCCAAGTTTCATTATGACTTCTATGTATATAATTAAGAGATTACTAAAATACTATTTATTTATTTTGAATATTTGAAATACAATGAGACTGTACTGTAAATCCTAAATGTACTACCAGAATAGTTTCTTCATATTATTTCCTTATCGAACTCATTCACAGCACACATTTTTCCACTAGTACTTAAGAAATAACTAATTACACCTTCAAGCCACGTCAACATGTGCCTTAATCTTTATAGAGCGCCGTCCACGTCCTTAGTCCTTACCCCTGACCTGCTATTAAGGTGACAGAAGTTTTGAAATATTATTGTGACCTCATACATGTGACCCTACACTAAAACACGTGTTTAATTTTTCAGCATTTGTCAATGTCTTATCATGTGAACAATCTCTGCACACTTGCTTTCGTGCTTTGTTCTGACCCCAGGTGACTCACGTTCAACTCACAAAGTGTTCTGTTTTGCCTTGAGGGCCTTTATGCAGTTGTTGTCATTAGTGTGGACAGCATTGTTGTAAACTGTGTACATAATATACTATACCACAATATACTACATTTAAGTTGCATTTGTGTGTGTGTATATGTAAACTGGTTCATTGTTAACAATACTGCAAGGATTGAAACGGGGAAGATGAATGGGCTAATCTTAAACACTGACCAGACTAGCAATACGGAATAGAAACAGCACAGAGAGGTTACTCTATATAAAAGTCACAGTTCACACCTGACCTGATAACA
This sequence comes from Tandanus tandanus, assembly GCA_039654325.1. Classification (NCBI taxonomy): domain Eukaryota; kingdom Metazoa; phylum Chordata; class Actinopteri; order Siluriformes; family Plotosidae; genus Tandanus; species Tandanus tandanus. The sequence goes on along the minus strand of JBCNYH010000002.1, from coordinate 14,018,532 downwards.
AGCAACCTTCACTTGAAAACAACCTGACCTGATATAAGTATTGAAAGAACACTTTATCATAATATTTGGACTATACTGCTGTGCTGTGTTTTCAATACATCACTGTCAACTCAACATGATGAAGAGCGCAGGTGAAGAAATACACAAAAACACACTGTTCAAACAAACATTCTTTTCCACTTTGTTATCCTACGCCAATATCTTAATGCTACATGAAAAAAAACGTAAGTAAACCACGCTTCGTAAATATGTATTTATTCACTGATTCAAAGTTTTAGTATATGCTATGTGGAAACATGAAAATTTTTATTTTTTCGATTTTAAAGTGGAATAATGATGCTCCAAGTGACTGTGACAAGCCACGATTGATTCGAGCATTATCCACTCCATTCATTAGTGAATAGTCGGTGTTTTCTTCTTTCATTATCAGTTCATTCTGACTGAATACCAAGGTTTTATGGTGAAACCATCCCTCTAAACACTCACGGGTTTAGTATCTCTTATTTACCTGCTTTACGACTTGTTTTAGTTCTGTGTCTGATCACAGTGATAATAACTTGACCGGAGGAATGATCTTGCACATGTGTGATAACTTGACAGTGTCACCCCGATTTATAGTAAGTAGAAAAGTCCGAGATCAAGTCTTAAGAAACAGAAGAAGGCATACGATTTCAAGAAAAATAAAAAAGCAGGTGATGTTCACTAATATAATTGCAGGGGTGATTAACACTCGCGTACAGGAGTAAGCAAATGGTTTCAGAAAGATATTGGGCCAGTTCCATTTTATTTCCAAGAGATAACACTGTATTTCATGTTTATATAATATGCCTGGAAATGAATGGGCCTCTTTAATCCAATAGTAGTGAAACAACGTTTTTCACTTTACCTATCAGTGGTCATGATGATTTTAATATTACGGCAGATCAGTGTATATTTTTTCATACAGAGTACAGTAAATTTGGAAGCCTAACCCCAGCCCCAGCATGTCAGTGAGTAGGATAATCATCAATTGTGCTGAACTTTGGCCCTCCAGGAACATGTATAATGGATCTACAGAGCTCTTCACAGGTCTAAAACAATTCTAAATGGAATTGAGTGTACGGGTGATCTTGAGGGCTCATTTAACTGTAATTTCAACGGTCTGTGAGATGTAATCAAAGCTTCTTTTATTATTTCTTCTGGAGGAAAGTGTAAGTTTTTTGGTTGATTTAAAATAGATAACATACCAATTACTCATGCACAAAAATGTGCTTTTTGTTTGAAGTATTTATTCAGTATTCAAGAATTAATGGCCTACTCAGGGCTACAAATCTGATGCCACGATCAGTCTACATAAATTTTTAATTTTTAGATTATTTATTTATTTATTCATTTATTGATTGATTGATTGATTGATTGATTGATTGACTGATTGATTGTGGCCAACAAAATGTCAAAATTCCTTGATGAAAAATGCTCATGTCAGATTTTTTTTGTATTTTCTCATCCTTACACCTCATGCGATACAGACCCTCGTTGCTGACAACATGCAAGGTCTCCCAACCACAAATATATATCTGTCAATGTGACCAAAGGCAAAAATATAGTGTAATCTGATCCTGGGATTAGTTACATGTCATGTACCTGGATTAACAATGTGGTTCAAGTTTATTTGTTCCTTTCATTTAGGACGAAAGCACAGCATGGATGTGTGTTTGGTGGAAAATTACAAACCCAGCCTTGAACCTTGAAAGTAAGGTTGGTCATGCTTACCCTCCCTCCCTTTTCCACATAGGCATTAGGGGTGATTGACCTACCAACAACCTTTAAAACTCGGAGAGCAACCATTTTCGCTATTGCTTATTTATTTACATTTTTGTTAATGTTTCACGTACTTTATTGGTTGGCCTTGTTCACATGGAAGACTCTGGATTGTATAGATTGACGTTAGTACTTTAATACATCTCTAGTGTCAACCAGCATTCAGCGACTAAACTAAGACAAAGGGCAGAGAAAATAAAATGGGAAATTTGAAGTAACTAAGCCACGGTTATAAAGGCTGCTACCCAAGATACTCATTAAGTTGAAAGGGTATTAGAAGTTTGAGTTATATGAGTCTTTAATGCACTACTTATGTTATGAAAAGGCCAAATAGTCAACAATATTGGGACTTAAATTAAAGAAAAATGATGCCCAATGTTAAAGGGAAGAGGTGCAGTGAATAAGTGAGCACTTAACAGGACAGGACAGTTGTTAAATATCACTAAACCAAAGGCTTCTCCAACGGCGTCTCAGCGATGTCTGAATCATGTAAGCTTGACAATACTAGACTTTAAGGCCATGTATGACTTTCTTGTATACAGGCAACCTAATCCCCCTATGACTAGAGGCAATTTATGGTGTAAACACTGTTCTATCATTTGGTTGGAGTTAACATGAGTTCTATCATGTTTTCATACACATAAGATGACAGTTTTATTCCAGTTCATTGTGGTCTCAGGAAACAGAACTTTCAGTGGTGTTTACATAACACACACTTGACTTTCTTAATGGATGTACTGAATAATCATAGTTTATGACCTCTGAGCATTGATGAAAGGATTCAAGACAATTTTACACATTTTGGATGTTGACCTGAATCCGATCTGTTGACCATGGCCCAAATGTGGCTCTGTGGACAGATCAAGCCTCACAAAACAGATCTGATGGGTACATAGCTTCTGACGACACACTGCAGAATGACTCATTCCACTCCGTTTCAACACACTTACTTCTGTTTTTGTTTTCTAATGTTATCTCTCCTCAGTTGGCGAGGAACCATGCACACTCAATAAAATGATTGTTGTTTCACCTCAGGCTGAGGTCAGCCTGAGCAGGATGTTGTTGATTGGCATCTGGTAGGAAGTGCAGTATTGCACCATGTCCAGGACCACATCCAATACATTCCTTCTATAGAAGCCGGGGAAACAATATGTTCCTTTTATGATGTGTTGAAGGAACACTTTCTGGACGGGGTGGAGACTCAAGGAGTACAAATTCAGCAGTGTTGTAATGTACATGGAAATTAATAGGCTGACTCTCATGCTGTACTGAGCATTCTGATTCCATCTTATTCAGGTCTGCGATTTGTGTCCCATCGACCTTGGCTGAACCCAGTTTGACAGTACGGGCTTGTCACATGGAGTCGTGGCTCAGAAGGTACAGGAGCACCGAGGGCACAGAAGGACAAGCAGCATGTGCCTCGCTCAGCATGGCATCTCTCTGCCGTGGGCAACTAAATGCCTGAGCTCTCCTGCTGAGCACATGCTGCCCCCCACTGAGTGGATAGAGGTATTGGAGAAACTAAAATGTATAAATAAATAAATATAATAAATCAATGGAAAAAGGGGAAAAATTAAGAATTAATTGTCTTTAAGAAATACCAGTTCCCAAAATAATTATGTGATTTTAATGGATTCATAATGAAAAGGTGTATAACATTGTGAAACATTTGAAACGGATGAATTTTGTTAGGAGACCTTCATACAAAACAACTTTGGCTCAACTACATTTCAATGGATAATTAATTTATTAAAGTAACAATTAACCAAATAGTTAAATAATCCATTAGCTAACATGTTTCACCATCATTTCACTTTGAATATTAAAACTTAAATATACATAATTAAAAGTAGTGACACAAATCATTATTCACATTATGTAATTTATAATTTTCACTCTTTCTGCCCAATTTTTAAACACTGTACCATAACTATAATTTTCCTCTCAGTGAGATGGGCACCAGCCTCCCTGTGACCCTTATAGAATGAAGCGGTTTCGAAAATGGGTGAGTGAGTGAGTGAGTGAGATCTTGTCCTTCTCCCCTTTCCATCACAGTTAATCCACCAGGCCTAGTGTATTCTCCACTGAAGCATCTCTCTTCCTTTATTATCTGTGGATATTCATGTATTCACTGAGTGCAATGGAAAATGCACCATGTTATGAGATGTCTGCTTAAGAAGAGTGAACATTATTTATTTCTTATTTCTGCTCCTCCTCTGAGTCAGTGTTTTTGAGTGGCAGCTGAGAGATCAGGTGAGGTGACTGGAAATTACCATCTGCCACCAGCAGGGTACCATTATAAAAAAGACCAAAATAGATCCCCTCGCAAGCTTCTGCTGAAGAGATGGTGAATTATTTCTGTCATAATGTATTTGTTTCGAGAAGTAGGCTAAGTCGCAGCCTTGATATTTGTTCTGGTGAAGAAAGCAGACCCTTTCAGGGGATTTTATATGCATATGTGCACTATGCTATTTTTAAATTTAGTGAGACGTGAAGTTGTAGATAGTAGAGAGAGAAGTTCTGAAAGCTTGTTTAGATAATTGCCCACAGAATAGAGGAGAAATTCATTTTGGCTTCACTTCTGCCAAAAGGAACAACAACAACAAAATGATGTCTCTTTGATGTGACTGTGTAATTCTACCTTTGAAAAAGGCCCAGCTGTCTCTCTGTGTTATAATTCTGATAAAAGTGTAAGCACATTTCACATGACCCACTTGCTATATATTTTTGCACAAATGCTCATGGCGAGAAGGTTCAGGGTTTGAAACTTGGCCAACGGTCTACTTGTTCTCTCTATGCTTGTGTGGGTTTCCACTGGGTACCCCAGTTTCCTCCCTCAGTCGAAAATCGAGCACGTCAATCAAGATCAATTGGTTATATAGGTGTGAATGTGAGTGTGAATGGTTGTGCCTGTGTTAACCCTGCAAGAGACTGGTGACCTGTTCAGGGGTGTATCGCACTCCTCACAGTCGTTGGCTCCAGCTTCCTCTGGCGGATAAGTGCTATAGATAATGGATAATGGAAGGGGTCCTCTGAAAAGTAAAAATCTCAATGGGACTACAAAAAGTTACAGTATTTACAAATAATATTTGATTTAATTGCTATGTAAAAATCAATCAATCTAACAAACAGACAGACAGACAAGCAGACGGATTGTATTTCACAGAGGTAACTGAGAAACAAGGAGTTATTTGCATAATATTTCACAACAACACTGTTGTATTCTTGAATGTAATTAGTCAGAAGATGTTGATTTGTGCTGTGTTCAAGTGCCACCCTATTCACTATTCCCTGTGGCATCAGTGGCTGTCAGTGATAATACCAAGGTCCAAAAAGTCACTTGCTTGTTCCCTAAAGAGGTTTATATGCTTTGCCTGATAGGAGATTCATTTGAAACTTTAACTCTTTCTTCACCCTTCATGTTCTTGTTAAGAAGGGGGCTGGGGGGATGGATTTGCAACACTAATGCTAAGACATCATTCTGCTCTCTCTCTCTCTCTCTCTCTCTCTCTCTCTCAAAAAAAAAAAAAAAACCAAAAAGAACAAAACAAACAAACAAACAAAAAAAAAACACTTACTACATTGACATTCTCAAGCACACCTTCTGTCACTCAATGTCAAGTTCGAAGATAATTCTATACTGGTGCCCAGGACAGCTAAATCTGTTGCATTCTACAGACCCAGACAGAACAGCTGCTCATTTAGCTTTAAAGGAATGCTAATTAAGGGCGGCATGGTAGTGTACTGGTTAGTACGTCCACCTTGCAGCAAGATGGACCTAACTTCAAGTTCCGAGCTCTGTGAGGGCGTTTCTGTGTGAGTTTACATGTTCTCCATGTGCATGCGAGGGTTTCTTCTTTTGTCCTACAGTCAATAGGACGAAATTAAGATATGCACAGGCTAATTGGCTATTCTAAATTACCCCTGAGTGTGAGTGTAAACGGTTTTGTGTTGGACCTGTCGAGCTGTTCAGGGTGTACCCCGCCTTTGCCCAGAGATAGCTAAGATAGGTTCCAGCCTCCCCGAGACCCTAGAAGGATGAAGCCATAAATGGCTGAAGGCTGGAGCCCCTCTCAGCCAATGCTGGCAAGGTACAACCTGAACAGCTCCCCAGTCTATCGCAGTGCCAACACTCACACAACCATTCACTCACAGTAGGAATCCGTGCTCTATGATATTGGTTATTTTAATAAATCATGCTGAATATCTCCTTATTATATATATATTTCTTAATTCCTCAACCCCCACGGTTGTACTCTGACATAATTTTTTATAGTTCTGCCGTCTGTCCAAGACATGACAACTACTCTATTGGTTATGGGTGTGGGGTTTTTTTGTTGTTGTTGTTGTTGTTTTTTTCAATATCTGCAACTTTCTTCTCTCTGCATTGCTAACCCACTTTCTACATCTCAGTCCTCAAGCACATAATATCTGGGCACATGATCTAAGCATCTCCCACTGAGATACCACCTCTCAACACTTATGATGTTCCATACTTATCAGAAATATGCAGGGTTGCTCATGAGTCCCATTCAGAGCCCAGACTGAGCCCTTGGGTGGTTGGTGGGTGGATTTACTGTTTGAATTCTTGCCTGGTCTAGTTTTTATTTTATTTTTTTGACTACCCACACTATCTGTCCTAGTTTAAACTGTATACTAATAGTCAGGCCTGTTCTCTTGATCCCTTGTTTCCAGAAGAGCCCCTTTTCTTGTTGGATGGTTTTAATAAAAGCTGAATGTGCATCCGCCTGTCCAAAAATCATGACATGAAGATAATATAGCATAGTAGCATCATTTCAAATCAGGAGTATGATTAGAAATATATTAATGTGCTCATTCAAAAAAAATAAATAAATAAATTTTATACTAACAGCTAAAGGTAGGCTCACGTGACACCAATGTTGGCCCCAATCTTTACCGATGTCCCCAATCTTTGAGGATTTTTCAGCATGTTCACAATATTTAAACATCAGTAAAGACTGGTACAACAGCAGTACCACATCAGTAAAAATAGATACATCTGTAAACATCGGTAAAGATCGGTACAACATTGGGACTAAACACTGAGACACATCGGCCTAACACTGGTATTGTGTGAGCCTACTTTAATTCAGTGGGACTTGTATGGCAGACATTCAAAAACTTACGAATTAATGGATTATTTAAATGTTTTTTTATTTAACAAATAGTAATGAAAACTTGTTGCTATAGTTGTCTTTTGTAAGGAAAACTTTTGTTAACTTTTCCCTCTAAGTCAATACTTTCAAGGTTGATCCTTTAAGATTTTCATTATGGAAAGCAGAGGAATTTGCAATTTATCAGTAACATGACAACGTGTATTCCCTGTCTCATTAACAATAAAGAGGGAAAAAAGAGAAACTGCTGAGGGAATGACTGTTTATAGCTGTTAAAACAGATGACACTTTTTATCTTACATTCAATGCTAAATTTCTACAAATTGTTAAAAATAATGGCACTGTTCTTTAATACATTTTAAAAGAACTGCAAACATTGCGAAATTGAGCAGTGAAACGGTGATGTGCTCGTAAAAGATGTTTTTCAATTTCAGAGTAGTAACATCACAGCACCCCATTTTCCCTAATAATTCTCTTGGCAGATGCATATCTCCATGTGGCATTTCTCTGGCAAACACTTTCAGTGAGAATACTTGTTATACTGACTTGATTAGCTTATGGCTAATTAGCTAAACACAGTATGGTAGGCTCACTCATTTGCAAGTGGACATGTACAGTAACAGCAACCCTATTATTACCTTCTGTACTCATTTATAACAGAATATTAATAATAATAATAATAATAATAATAATAATAATAATAATACATTTTAGTTAAATAAAATATACAAATACGAATTTCTTTTTCTTCTAATTATATGATAAAGTGGGCTATTCATTAGGTATATGTATTGATTTATGTTTGTGCTGTATTAATACTTTTCTGTGGAACACACCACAATCTTTTTATAAACATTCTATCACTTCTGTATCCCTCTATCTTAGGCTTGTTTTGTCAATCCCCTGCCAGATCAGAGCATTCACTTGAATGGTCATATAGCTGCCACATGGGGGAGGCAAAGCCTCTATGATCATACTGCTTTTCTCATGTTGGTTTAAAGTTTAACAACAATGGAATGAAAACCCTTAATAATCTTTCAACCACATTCTTTCTCTAACTTAGCTGGTCATATGACCTCTTGTTTAAAAAAAAATAGACTGCAGGGGTCCAAAACTCCCACCGCCCAGGAATGTGTATTTTAAAGTTGATCTATATCTTCCTTAAACCAAAATCCAAACTGTTGTGTTAAAAAAATTAAGTCCAGCCAGCTCATTAATTATGCATGGATTTTGGTGTGCACCAATCCCAGGCGAGGTATGTGTAAGACAAAGCCACATTCCAAATTTCTTTAAAATCCGAGCAAGCATTCTCAAGTTATCGTCCGGAAACCAAACTGTTGTGTTAAAAAAATTAAGCCCAGCTGGCTCATTTATTAAGCGCGGATTTTGGCGTGCACCAATCCCAGGCGAGGTACCTGTAAGACAAACCCGCATACCAAATTTGATCAAAATCCGAGCAAGCATTCCTAAGTTATCGTCCGGAAACCAAAGTGTGAAGGACGGACGGACGGACGGACGCCAACTATTCCAGTAGCTCCCGCCCCACTATGTGGCGGGAGCTAATAATCAGTGAACCACTTATGGTGAATATGTATGTGAGAAGCAACACAACTCTGTATCTGTACATGCATGAATAATGCTGAGTGGTACAAACTAAACCACTACCTAAAAACATACTTACATTATTTTTAATGCATGCACTGGTATTTTTTATATTGAGCTAAGTGTATTGTTAGCATTTATTCATTCGTTCATTTTCCGAACTGTTTAATTCTATTAGGGCTGCAGAGACAAGGAAGCCTATCTCAGCCGACTCTGGGCGAAGTCAGGGTACAGCCGCCTGGAAAGAAAAGTCTATACAGAATACTCCTGTGGATGTATTTATGTTAACTAATATGATGGAAGCTTTGGATTGGAGTCAAATAATTACACACACACACACACACACACACACACACACACACACACACACACACACACACACACAAAGCAGTTCTTTGGTAAATTTGGGGCATCAATGCAAGAAGTTAATTGTACTAAATAAGCTACTGTATCCCAGCTGAAATCAAAGTGCTCTATATCTCCTAATTTGAAAAAATATCAAAACTATGTGGTTTTCCAAAGGGGTACTATAGTATACCCTCATGGTCTGAAGATGAAACAGCATTTTTATGAAAATTAAATGATTGTACTCCAACATGAATTCATCCAGTCATCAAATTTATAGTCATACTTTCATGGACAGGAAGTAGTGGTGATAGGAAAATGCATTAGGAAAGATGCTGGAAAAGTATGCACTTCTGTCTGCCAGAAACCCCTAGACTGGGGAAGATGTTTGCGTTGGCCACTGATCTCCAGCATGCTGCTAGAGAAACTCTCTAGTGCAGAATATTTCTGCATGGCCCAGATACAGTAGCACCTTTAATCCCACTAAATCTTTCTATCAGTCTTGTGACAGCTTGAGCAATTCATTAAGGAGGAGTAAATATTGTGTTAATGTATGAGTAATGTGAATAAACGCTTAAGAATAAATATCTGGTATTGAAAATTTATATACACTGAATCATTTCCGAATTCCATACATCTAGTATTTAGTGTAACACAGAGTTGGTATTCTGGCTAGAAGATAATTTTTTATGATAATTCTTTGTCTTTAAATAATTTCTTTTTTTAACTTGTGTTAAAAATTAAGGTTTTATATTTACAAAGTTCAGTATTTTATTTTTAAAACGTACCGTATTATCCTGGGATCTATTTTAAGTCACGTTAAAGACTAAAGGTATGCAAACCTATGTGTGTGACCATCAAATGACGCATGTCTTTCTATATAAATCAAGTTAAACTAATTTTCACAATATCCTAAGAACCAGCAATGATGCTGTGTATTGTACACAACCACCATAAGCATGACACGAGGGGGCACTGAACAATGCTTTCATCCATCCTACCAATGTTGTTATCAATGCATAAGAGAATAACAACAACAACAACATTGATTTCTCAGACTATGGTAAAAGTGATTTTAAACCATTCTTCGCTTTCTTCTCAACTCCCTAATCATGCGGTATGTGGACTGGCTACCAAGCATATATTTAAATAATTTTTAAAAACTTTACAATTTATGTTTTTTATAGCTATAATCAGTAACAAAGTTAAATGGTTAAAATGGATGACGTCAAACAATGCTAACAATATTTGAAAAGTGTGCCTATTGAGTGGCCTTGCTGGTAAGAAGGGTCTTGATAATGAAACTTCCTGTTTGTCATGTGATTTGTGACTTATGTGACTGACATGTGACTTTATGCCACGTGATTTTAATGTAGTCATTTGTTCTATGTAAAGGTTAATAAAGCAAATACATGCTTTCACATCATAAATAACAATTGGATTACGATAACAATCATACAAAGAAAACATCATATTATTAAATGTTTTTTTTTATTGTATTTGGGATACAAAATGATTTTCAACAAAGTGGGACAAGATAAATAAATCTGATAAATGTGTCCTGTGTGTGTTGTTGTGTGTACAATGCGTCCTGCGTG
>JBCNYH010000002.1:13972178-13987506 GCA_039654325.1 Tandanus tandanus | reverse complement strand
ACAGCAGTGACAACCCGTTGATAGTGGGGCTTGAACCCCCGACCTTGGGATCAGTAATCCAGCACCCTACCACCGGGACACCACTGCCCCTTAAGTACACATAGTTTTTGTTTAAAAAAAAAAAAAAAAAAAAAAAAAAACCCTTAAGATTAAATTGTTACTAATAATGTAACTTCAGAGTTTAAGAAAAGATTAGCCACAGTTTCTCAAAGTGCAGATGCCCATTTCCATTTTATTTATTCATTCATTTATTTATTTATTTTTACTCATGGTTACTTCCTCAAATTTCTTTAGAACTATGCTTTGTCTTTTCACAGGTCAGGCTTCAAGTGCAAGACATGAGCAAGCCTCTGTACAGGGGAACTTTTCACTGTTTCCAGTCCATCATACGACAAGAATCAGTCAGTACCTTTTTTTATTTGCCTATTTTTGGTATTAAATTTAATAGCATCACTTAAACTTAATTAAAAGTTTAATTAAATGACATTAAGTAAAGTTAACCCAGACAGTTTTATGTCTACAAAGACATAATGACATTAGACATGGAATTTCATATAAAAATTTACCTGATAAACTAAATTGCTGGAAGAAAATGTATAAATGATTATTGATTACATTAAATGATTATTGATTACATTAAATGTATCTGGTACTTATTTGATAAGTGGTAAGGACAATGCCTTTGCCTTGAAATATATGTTATGCCCTAACAGCTATTTTTTTTCCACTACAGATTTTTGGTCTGTACAAAGGCATTGGTTCTCCTATGATGGGCCTGACTTTCATCAACGCCATTGTCTTCGGTGTGCAAGGCAACACCATGCGTCTGCTGGGAAAAGACACTCCCTTAAACCAATTCCTAGCAGGAGCAGCTGCTGGAGCCATCCAGTGTGTTATTTGTTGTCCAATGGAACTGGCCAAGACGCGCATGCAGATGCAAGGTACTGGTGAAAAGAAGAAATCAACTCGCAAGTTGTACAAAAACTCACTGGACTGCCTGGCCAGGATATACCAGCGCGAAGGCGTGCGGGGTGTCAACAGGGGCATGGTGACCACTTTCATCCGTGAGACACCTGCTTTTGGAGTGTACTTCCTCGTCTATGACGTGTTAACACGTTCATTAGGCTGTGAGCCAAATGACTCATACATGATCCCTAAATTGATGTTTGCTGGTGGTATGTCAGGCATTGCCTCGTGGCTGTCTACATATCCTGTAGATGTGATTAAATCTCGCTTACAGGCAGATGGTGTTGGGGGTAAGTCCCAGTACAGTGGCATCATGGATTGCACACGTAAGAGCTTAGCGCAAGAAGGATGGCGTGTGTTTACAAGAGGCCTCACGTCTACTCTGCTCCGAGCTTTTCCTGTAAATGCAGCTACTTTCGCTACCGTAACACTGTTCCTCATGTATGTACGGCAAGAGGAAGCTCCCAAAGATTGTGAAGCTGACCAGCCACACCACGCTACATTGCAGCAGCAAACACAGCCTACCAGCATATAATGACCTATATTTTCAGTGTGTATGAGAGGGCTGAGCTGTATCTGCCCTCTACTGGTGGATTTTCCTACCCGATCTGTACAAATAATTAGTGCAGCATAAAATTGCATTTGCATATATTTTTTTATTTTATTTTGGAAAGCTGAAAGGTTCTTAAGAAAGGGATTTGTTTGTATGTTCCTATTAAAATATTTATCTTGCTTATATGAATACCAATGGGTTGGAATCTGAATTTTAATACTACTGTCTAAAACCTTTTTTTTTTACACTGTATGAATACTGCTGCTGATGCTGATATTGCACAAAGCAACAAAGAGGCAGCAACTGGTGTAGTGAAAGGAATCCACCACATCCTGTTACTGAATGAATTGCCATAAATGGTTATGAATTTAAATGTAAAAACTACATACTACTTGAGGTAAAGTAGTTCATAAACAAATGTGAAATCCAGATGGAAAATGCACTTTAGGGTACTCCCTAACTTGTAAAATGTAAAAACAATAAAAAAAAGTTAAGTGACTTTAGAACACAGGCTTGTAAAAAAAGAAAAGAAAACACCTCTCTTCATCCTTTAGAGTTAAACTGCTACTAAAATTTGCCACCTTAGCAAAGCAACATTCTATTTACTGTACTTAATCTATAAGCATTGGTACTGATGGAAATTACAAAATTCTTTTAGATTTATTCAAAATGTCTATATTTTCTGGTTCCCTAGAATTGAGGTATCTCTTGCTATACTGCAATAAATGAATTGTAGGAATGTTGCTTTTGTAGAACTGAAAAAGAAAATGCACAAATTCTGTGATTATATGCATGCAAGAGAATGAATTCTAAAAAAAAAAAAAAAAAAAAACATTTAAGAATTCATTTCTGTTTCATGCAATAAATTGCACAGACCGTCTTTACCATTCAAAATGGATGCAGTTTTTTGTATAGTCTTTATTATTTGTACTTGAGACTTCTGATCTCTTTAGACAATTTTGTTTACTGTGGTAACAGCACATGTTGTTTTCATTGCAACTTTATGACATTTTATGTTAACAAAATGTTGGTTTGTCTATCTGAAGCATGGTGTTTGCCTCAGAACTTCTGTGTGAACTGATTTTATTTCTTACAGTGTATGTACATAACAAAGCTTATCCAAAGCTGCTGGGTGGGTGTGTGTCTACGCGCGCACGTGTGTCGAGAGTCCATGGAATTTGTAATATTGAAGATTGTTAGAGGCAAACTTGGTCTTTGTCTTAACAGTATTTGTATTCAAATCCAATTACAGCAGCTAGTGGAAACCACACTGTGGTGGGTTATCAACATCAAAATGTACTGTTAACTGTAAACTCATTCATTAGGTCATTACTTGAAATGCTGTATTTCATGGTATAATTCATTAAACTTGACTTGAAAAGTAAAGATTGATCATTTTTTATTTTAGAATTTTTTTTAAACTTTGAGAAATTAAATAAAAGCTAATAAAATGTTTCTTTTTAGAATCACTTTACACCTCTGTAAGTATTAACCATTTCTTTGTATGAGATGAGGTTAAATGAGATTTTGGTAAATATTTTGAGAATAGGTTGCTTTCATACAGAAGTATAGTGCATTCTCTTGTGAAAGTAATTCGGCTTGGTTTTCAAAATTAACAAGAATTTTTCATGGAAAAAATAAAAAAATTTTTTTTCATTAATGAGAACCATTAAGCTAACAGCAGATTTTTTTTCATGACAAATTATCTCATTACCTCCATGTTTTTTCATGATAAATAATTAGTTCAGAAAAACAGAGCCGAAATTAATTTTTCCATACGAGATACTTAATACTTACAAAATATGATATTTAGATTTGACCCAATCTGGTAAAGTGATTGTTGCTGAAACCTTTTTGCTCATAAGTTTCCCTTCAATAAGGAAGTAAGTTGTGTTCTGTGCTGATTCAACAAGAAACTGGAAAATAAAATCTCAGTGAGTGACACTGAAATCAGTCAATGGCATGTTTACTTCCTAAAAGCTACTAAGGAACACTGGAAGTAATTTTAGAACATAGAGTGAAATTTTCAGTTTATTTTTGAATTCATGTAATAAATCAATAGTAAATTGCTTGGTTATAAATTAAAATTGATAATGGTGTTTAATCAACAAAATGCAGGCACTTTCCAAAACCCATCAATTTTAAACCAATATGAAATTGTTTTAAATATAATGCTCTATTGTTATTAAAACCAACACAGAATGTTTAACATAATTTTTATAACGTATTGAATAATTTCAGATGATTGAGTCTAAATTCATCTAAACTAGGAACACACTGAATAATATCCATCTTCTGGGTTTTGCTGTTAGTCATCCTGAGATTTTTTACCAGGTACACCATCCCTAGTTTTTGCACGTAGCTTGTTGACCTGAGATTCAGCAATATCTGCACGCTCCTCTGCCTCTTCAAGCTCATGCTGTAATTTTCTTAACTTGGCCAAGTTGGAATTTGCTTGCTCTTCTGCCTCTTCAGCTGAACGTTTGTACGACTTCACTTTGAGCTGTAGCTTGTCAACCAAGTCCTGCAGTCTTGCCATATTCTTGCGATCTTCTTCAGTTTGATAGATGAGTTCCTTAATGCGGCGTTCATACTTGCGAACTCCTTTTATAGATTCTGTACCTCGTTTTTGTTCCGCTTCCAATTCATTCTCGAGTTCATGGATACGAGCTTCTAGTTTATGAAGCTGTTTCTTACCGCCCTTCATAGCTATTTGTTCGGCTTCATCCAGCCGGTGCTGCAAGTCTTTGATCGTTTGTTCCATATTTTTTTTCATTCTCTCAAGATGAGCACTGGTGTCTTGCTCTTTCTTTAGCTCCTCTGCCATCATAGCCGCATCAGTTATTGCCTTTTTTGCTTTTTCCTCAGCATTACGGTTCTCTTGAACCACCTCTTCCATCTCACTCTGTAGCTGTAGCAAATCAGCCTCATGCTTCTTCTTTTGATTGATCAGGCTAGTGTTTTGAGAATGTAGTAGCTGCATCCTCTCTGTTGCATCTGTAAGTTCTTGCTCAGCCAGTTTACGCCCTCTCTCAGTTTGTTCCAGCATTGCCCTTAGCTCCTCAAGTTCTGCTTGAAGGAGGTTATTTCTCCGCTCTAACAGGGCACTGTTCTCTTTGAGATCTTCGTTCCTGTGATCAGAATCATCCAGTTGAAGCTGAGCATCCTTCAAATAGGACTGGACCACTTTCAGTTGTTTCTGTGCATCAGCTGCTTGTCTGTTGGCTTGGTTTAACTGAATTTCCATCTCATTTAAATCTCCCTCCATCTTTTTCTTAACTCTTAATGCTTCATTGCGACTTCTTGTTTCTGCATCAAGAGAACTCTGTAAAGTTTCTACCATTCGTTGGTAGTTTCTCTTTGCCTGCTCCATCTCCTCATCCTTTTCTGTCAACTTTCGTTCAATGTCTGCCTTTACCTGATTGAACTCAAGTTGAGCACGTAGAATCTTGCTTTCCTCGTGTTCTAGAGAGGCCTCAGCTTCCTCTAGTGCAGACTGCAGCTCTGTTTTCTCTTCTTCTAGTTGTTTCCTTAGTTTCTCTAGCTCATGGACACTCTTGCCTCCTTCACCAAGCTGATCTGTCAAGTCTGATATTTCTTCTTGCAGATTCTTGTTCTCCCTTTTGATGGTCTCAAGTTGATCAAGAGATTCTTCATAAGCATTTTTAAGTTTGAAGAGTTCAGTACTCAGATTTCGTGCTTCCTTCTGTGATGCTTCCAGCTCACACTGGGACTCTTCATACTTCTGCTTCCACTCTGCTATGACCTTATCAAAGGCTCTTTGTTTCTTGTCCAGGGCAGCAGATGCAGTATTCGAGCGTTCAAGATCAAGCATAAGATCCTCAATCTCATTTTGCAGACGATGCTTGGTTTTTTCAAGAGAGGAACACTTTGCATTAACTGCTTCTACTGTCTCCTCTGCCTCTTGTAGTCTTTGGACAAGTTTTTTCTTGGCCTCTTCTAGTTCCTCTGTTCTCTGAATGCCATCTGTCTCATACTTGGCCCTCCATGTTGCAACTTCAGCATTTGCCTTGGACAGTGCCCGCTGAAGCTCTGCTTTCGCCTCCTGCTCCTCCTCCAGCTGCTCTCTCAGCAAATCACAGTCATGACGAGAAGACTGCACAGCATGAGCAAGTGCATTCTTTGCATTGACTTCTTCTTCAAGCTGCCTTCTCGCATCCTCTAATTGCTGGGTGTAGGAACTTTTTCCTCGAGTCAATTGAGAGATCAGGCATTCTTTTTCCTCTAGTTGGCGTCCAAGTTCCCCATTTTCAGTTAGTAACTTGGCTCGTTGTGTTGAGAAGTCATTAAGAGTCCTCTGAGTCTCCTCAGCCTTGGATCTATGTTCATTCATGTGATCCTCCAAAGAACGGCACATCTTTTCAAGATTAACTTTGGCTTTCACAATGCTCTCCATGTTGGAGGCCAGATCATCCATTTCCAACTTCAGCTCTGTCTTTTCTTTCTCTAACCTTTGCTTGACTCGTTGTAGATTGTCAATTTGTTCACCAAGTTCAGCCACACTATCAGCATGTTTTTTTCTTAGGGCAGCAGAGGTGGCTTCATGCTGAAGTGTAGATTCCTCAAGATCCCTGCGTAACTTCTGAAACTCAGCTTCCCTTTTCTTGTTGAGCTCCACTTGGGCAGATGTAGCTCCACCTGCCTCCTCGAGACGTTCACTAATGTCTTCTAATTCGCGAGAAAGATCACATCGCTGCTTTTCCACCTTTGCTCTGGCGGCACGTTCAGCATCCAACTCTTCTTCCAGTTCCTCGATACGAGCTTGGTTTTCTTTTAATTTTTTTTGCAGTTGCACTACAGCTAACTGCTCATTCTCAAGCTTTCCATTCAGCTGATTTATTTCAAAATCTTTCTTCTTCAGTTTTTCCTCTTGCTGCAGCTTATCATTCTCCAAATCCATTATATTTTCTTGAATCAATTTTAGGTCTCCCTCCAACTTTCTCTTGGCGCGTTCAAGATCCATCCTAACCTTTTTTTCATGTTCTAGGCTCCCTTCAAGGTCATCCACCTGCTGCTCAAGCTTAGCTTTAGCTTTTGTTAATGTGTTTGCTTTATCTTCTTCACTCTGAAGGTCATCCAGTATCTGCTGCTGAGCCTCTTGTAGAGCTTTTTTCTC
This sequence comes from Tandanus tandanus, assembly GCA_039654325.1. Classification (NCBI taxonomy): domain Eukaryota; kingdom Metazoa; phylum Chordata; class Actinopteri; order Siluriformes; family Plotosidae; genus Tandanus; species Tandanus tandanus. Next base: position 13,980,850 of record JBCNYH010000002.1, on the reverse strand, counting down.
TTTTGTGAGCTTCACTATAATCTCATCTTGGGAGGCCATTTCCTCAGTGAGGTTCTTCACTTTATTCTCTGTAGCATGTTTCTCTTTCTCAACCTTGGCGAGAGTTAGCTCAAGATCATCAATGTCTTTCTTTAACTCAGAGCATTCATCTTCCAGCTTACGCTTTTTGGCTGTGAGTTCAGCATTTATCTCTTCTTCATCTTCAACCCGTTCTGTCATCTCTTTAACTTTAGCTTCCAGTTGGATTTTGCTCTTTATCAACTGTTCACAGCGCTCTTCAGCATCTGTCAGTGTATCCTGTTCTGACTGCACTTGAAGAAGTAAATCATTCTTTTCTTGAAGAAGCGTGACCATTTTTTCCTCTAACTCTTTCCTTCTGTTTTCGGATTTATCGAGAGCCTCTTTTATTTTGTTGAATTCATCTTTCATATTCGCCATCTCTTTCTCAGCCTCAGCACTCTTGAGAAGAGGCTTTATTTTAAAGAACATTTTCATCCAAGGCCAGTTTTTCACACTTAAGAATGAGCGAAGGTTCCACTGAATAACCATTAGTGCATCCCTGCGTTCCACTAACTTTTGATATTCTGCTCTCATTAACAAAGCTCGAGCATTAGCTTGTATTCTGGTAATGATACGGGCAAGTTGCTCATCTCTCATTTCTTCCAGTAAACCGAGCAGACCAGCTTTGAAGAAGACTTTTGTATGACCAAACTTGTACTGTGTATGATCAATGTCAAGTGACCCCAGTAGCTTCTCAGCACTCTTTTTGTTTTCAATGAACTGGCCTTCCGGGATAGCAGATGCATTCAGAATTCTGTACCTCTGTTTGAAATCACCATAGAGTACCCGGTTTGGAAAACCTTTCCTACAAATTCTGATTCCCTCCAGTACACCATTACAGCGAAGCTGGTGCATCACAAGGCTGTTGTCCATAGCTCCAGGAGTCTTGGTCTCATTTGGAATCAAACAGCGAACAAAATGCGGATTAGTCGTTTTGAGATTGGTCATCAGTTTGTTAAGATTTTCTCTGTGCAGGGCAGATACAGTCTGAAACGACGACCCCTTCTTTTTACCTCCTTTGCCACCTGACTCAGCTGCTCCTGCATAGCTGGAAAAAAGATGGCTAAGAAGCTTGAGAGAGGACTTTTGATACAGTCCAACCACTGTCTCATTCAGTGGATCTTTGTTTTTAACAAGCCAACCGCCAATATTGTAATCAACAGTGCCAGCATAGTGAACCAATGCAAAGTGTGCCTCTGCCTTGCCTTTGACAACACGTGGCTTCTGGAACATGCTTGATTTACCCAAGTGGTTATCATAAAGCTTTGCTTTGAAGGTCTGGTCACTTGCCTTTGGAAACATGCACTCTTCCTCAAGAATAGACATTATTCCAAGAGGCTTCTCAATCAGATCAATACAGGCTTGCAAGTCCATCCCAAAGTCAATGAATTCCCAATCGATTCCTTCCTTTTTGTACTCCTCTTGTTCCAAGACAAACATGTGGTGATTAAAAAACTGTTGCAGTTTTTCATTTGTGAAATTAATGCAGAGCTGCTCAAATGTGTTAAAATCAAAGATTTCAAATCCAGCTATATCCAAGACCCCAATGAAATACTGTCGATGCTGCTTTGTGTCTAAGGACTGGTTGATTCTTACGACCATCCAATTGAACATCTTTTCATACACTGACTTTGCCAGTGCACCAATTGAGTAGTATACTTGATCCACACCTTGGCCTTTTGTGACATATTCATTGCCTACCTTAACCCTTGGATGACAGAGTCCTTTCAGGAGATCAGCAGAGTTCAGGCCCATTAGGTAGGCTGACTTATCTGCAGCTTCTGAACCATCTGGTTCTGCCTGTTCTTCTCTCTGTTTCTGCTTGAATTTCATGTTGCCATAATGCATGATAGCTCCTGTCAGTTTGTAGACTCCCATCTTCTCTTCTGGGGTGAAACCCAGCACATCAAATGCGTTGTCAGTGGCCATTAACTCCTCGCTATCGTTGATGGATGGAACAGTTACTTCTCCTTGGGAGATGTAAGAGTAATCATATGGATTATTTGTAATCAGTAGCATATCCAGCAGCTCTGGCTTTGCGTTGGTCAATATCTGGTAAAAGATGTGATAGTTCCTTTCTGCTTTTAGCTGAAAGGTCACACGAGATTTTTCCAGCAGATATGTTTCAATGTCAGCTGAAGAAAGTTTACCACTTGTTCCAAAATGAATGCGAATGAACTTCCCAAAGCGAGATGAATTGTCATTTCTCAATGTTTTGGCATTGCCAAAAGCCTCTAGTGCAGGGTTGGCCTGGATGATTTGATCTTCCAGTGTCCCTTTGTTAGAGTCTTTCTTACCAGCACTTGCTCCAGCAGCAGCTGCAATACTTGCAAAATACTGGATTACTCTCTTGGTGTTGACAGTCTTACCGGCACCAGATTCTCCAGTGATAAGGACGGACTGATTTTCCCTGTCTGTTAGCATATATTGATAAGCATTATCTGAGATAGAAAAGATATGGGGAGGAGCTTCTGATCTTTTCTTACCTCGGTAGGCAGCAACTACTTCTGCATCATAAACAGGCAGCCATTTATAAGGATTGACTGTTACACAAAACAGTCCTGAATAGGTATAAATCATCCATGCAGCATAGCGCTCCTTGAGGTTAAACAACACTGCAGGCTCATGTAGAAAAGTGAACATTGCCATATCTTCGATTTTATCAAATTTCGGTGGGTTCTGAGGATGAACATCTGTCTCTTTAACAGTAACCGTTCTTCCATCCTCTGTCTTCACAGTTGCCTTTCCTGCTTCCTTGCTGATTATTTGTCCTTTGACATACTCGACTTTTTCATCCACTACAAAGCATTCGGTTTTGATGTCAAAAGGTCTAGTTTGAGCTTCAAGTCGTTCCTTCTCTGACTTCCTCAGGAAAGGAGCTGCTTTACCAAATTCTGCCATGAGAGCATCACCCATTGTGATAACTTGAAATCCACAGATGTGTTAGGAACTGGTGTACAGTGTCCAGAGCTTTGGTTGGAACTGTAAAACTCTGGTTCTGCACTCTCTTTTTAAATGATGAACACGTTCCAAAAATGGATATGTCTGCAGGCATCTTGGACAAGAACGAGAGCCTAAACAGTAAAGGACATGTTTATCAAGACACTGAGTGGTGTTGAGGGGGGGCAAGAAAAAGACCTTTGGGTGATACTGTCCATATTAGGACAGCTCTCACCTCTTACATAGTCTAATCTGGTCTTACCACTTGTCAGCTCCACTGGTAATTCTATTAATATTAACTTTTTCAAGTTTGATTGTCTCTATAGCCCACCCATTAGTGTAAGTATATTAAACAATACATTATTAAACAATTTGAAACTTTGGTCAGCCATTTAAATGGCAATAGCAGTTACCTAATAAGGAGATCAAGTTAGGGTTGTAGTACATTTTGAGTCAGCGATTTGAGTACAATTTATCTTGACAAACCACTTTCTTTATCAAAGGTTCCTGTGATAGATTCCACTGACACCTCTTCTAGCTATCTTGGAACAGACTGTCTTGTCCCATCCCTGTTTAACACCACTCCCAAAATAGCACTGATGAAAAAATCTCAGCCAATAATTATGCTCCATATTCAAAAACAGGATTTTTATGGCTTATTTTTTAATTGTGTTTTTTTTTTTTTTTTTTTTACATTTTGTTTAGCCGCAGACCAGTCAGGGGTATGTTAATGTTCTGACTGATTTTATATATACTCTCACACATGTATATGTGTTTTTAAACTGTTAAAGATTGAATAACAAGCATGCATGTAATAATGTAGAACAGCTTTTTAACAAAATTAACATGTGCCTTTATCTTCACAAGATCACAAATATAACAAATATACAGCGGTATTAAATTGTACAAACTTGTATAACTGTATAAACTACTTGTCCATTGCACATGTTTTTTGTGTAGAAGAACAGTGTTGAATTGTGTAATAAGTAACACGCATATTATCTCCCAAAAACCCTCTGGACTAAATATCCAGTTTATGTTTCATTTACATTTTCGTGTTTACATGTTTCATGCTCATAATTGCCTTATGTATGCATAGAGTAACCATTTCATGTAGATACCACTTTGAAAAATCATGACTGCAGACTAATAACAAGAGCAATATACTGATTTAGAGAGGAATTATGGAAACATGGAATAAACACTGAATCTGTTTTTTAAATCGGACTTTAAAAGAAATAACATATAAAATACATATAACTTTAAAATTATATTTTTAACTGCAATTTCAATGTACATAAAAAAATTCTGTGCATACATATATTCATTCATTCATTCATTCATTCATTCATGTGTTTTAATACAAAATATATCTTTTCAGCGAGCAGATAAATTCATATACCCAACTAGTCCATCACTTCAGTGAGATAGATTAGTACTCATTGGTTCAAAATTTGCACCAATATCAGATAAACACATGCCATTTTCATTAGAACCCTAAACATTTTAATGAAGCACTTATCTTTAAAATTTCCCCCCAAAAATCTCAGATGTGGGTAGAATTTGTGAAGTCTTTTAATAAAGTCTGGTATGTAATGAATAATACTGAGATTGAACTGGAATAGTGAAATCTAAATTGCTTTTTTTCCCATTTATATTTTTAAACTGAAAATATGGTATTTAATTTTTAATTCAGGAAGGTCCATGACTCTAGTGTGCATGCAGTTAGGGCAGATGAAATTAAAAGAAATGTAAAAATATTACACAGATATCCCTTTTAAAAACATTGGCCATGGATGTCAGGTTACTGTAATAACCAGTTCATGTTCACAAATTGCATGTTCTGTTCAGCAGCGAGACATGCGTTTCCGGTACTGTTCCACAAGAGGTACCAGGCAGCGAGGAGAGCCACTTTGCAGCAGGAAAGGGTGCTTGAGTAGATCAGTGGCACTCGCTCTCTCCAGAGGGTCCTTTGTTAACATGGATTCTAAAAAGTCTCTCAGCACTGGTGAGATCTGTTGAATAAGAGTAAAGGTTCAAGAGTTCACAAGGGTAAAGAGTTCATAATGATGAACTCCATGAACTGCACTGAAATAATACCATCCATTAGTGTGAACCAAAGTGTTAAATATATGGATGGTTGAGTAAATATTTGTGTGCATGTGAATATATTTACTTTGGCATGTACTGCTTGCGCTGTAGAAATTTTTATTTCAACTATGAAGAGACTATTGTACCATACATAATTTTACTATTGTTCATGTACAGATACAGAATACTGTCACTTTAAATAAAGTAACTTTAAAGTAAAACTGGAGTGATGGACAGGAAATAAACAGTTGTCAGTGTTTTGATCCCTGTACACAATCACACAGCTGTGCCACTGATTATCACAAATCTAGAGACAATTATCCACTGCAACAATTTTTTCATTTCCTTTATATAACAGCATTTATTGTATGCTCTTGCCTTTTGTGTGTTTCTGACAGACGGTGCTGCGTCATCTCTCAGTCTCTTCATAGCAGCTATTGGGGTGTCACTGAAATATGGAGGCTCTCCATCCACCATTTCCACCACCATAATGCCCAGAGACCATACATCCACCTAGATACACAAGTAAAAATCCTCTTATATGCAAAAAAATAGTGGGTTTGCTTTTTTTTCAATCATCATCATCTTTCTGAAATCTGAAGAAAACTGAAACGGTGTAAAATAGAATATGTGTTTTCGTGTGAAAAGCTGAAATATTCTAACAAGTACAAGCAACTATAACTGCTTCATTTTAATCCATGTCACACATGTCCAAGAATAGAAAATATCTCAGGGGATAGGAGATAGGTATTTACTGTCAGTGTGAAATTACAGGTTCCAGACCCTGGTTTAATAATAGTCCTTGACAGAAATGCTACTGATAACACTCACTCACTCATTTGACAAACCGCTTAATCCTGTTAGGTCACAGGGAGGACGGAGCCTATCTCAGCCAAAACCAGGCAAAGGGGTACACCTTGAACAGCTCAAAAGACCTTCACAGCGCCAACAGACACACGGCCATTCACACTCACACCTAGGGGCAATTTGGAACAGCCAATTAGCATAATCTGCATGTTTTAGGACTGTGGGAGGAAACCGAAATACCCAGAGGAAACCCATGCAAGCACAAGGAGAACATGCTAACTCCACACAGAAACGCCCTCGCCGAGCCCAGGACTTGAAATCATGAACTTCTTGCTGTGACGCGGACTTGCTAGCCACTACACCACCATGCCGACGAAAAGACAACTTTCCATTTTTTTTCAATTGGAAAAAAAATGTAAACATTTGAAATACTTTTTGAATATCACAATTTCTTTACCTCTGTGCCATATGGGGCTTTGGAGATGACCTCTGGAGCCATCCAATATGGAGTTCCAACTAGTGACCTTCTCTTCGGAATGTCTTCACTGATTTGAGCACAGAATCCAAAGTCTGATAGCTTTATCTTAGAGAGAGAGAGAGAGAGAGAGAGAGAGAGAGAGAGAGAGAAAGAGAGAGAACTTATGCTTGGTTGTATGTGCTCCTGTATGTTACGCATGATAAGTACAAATTAAATATTTATTGATGGAAAATCAGTTGGTAATATACATGTACATCTGACAGCAACTCCCATTAAAAGTTAAACTTACTCTCCCATCCAGCGTTAGTAATATTGAGTCACTCTTGATGTCTCTGTGTATGACACCTTGTGCATGGAGATAGGCTAGAGCTTGCAGCACAGCATCACACACTGTAGCTATTTGCTCCTCTGTCAACCTGATTATGCACACACACACACACACACACACACACACACACACACACACACACACACAAAACGCCACCCTTAAATAAAAAGATTCCCTAATGCTATCCTTGGGATGGAGGGAAATCAGATGAAGACTTGGGTGAAGAAATAGGTGTGAGTATCTTAGTTAATCTTAGTATTCAGATGTAAACATAATCTTGTTTTTCTGCTTTGAGAACAAAGAATTAAAATGTCAGTCTTCAAAAGGAAGAAAGGCATGTAGCTAATGATGCACTACTTTATGTTTAAAATACTTTACATAGTCCTTAAAATTATTTCCAATTTGTTGGAAATGTGAATAGTGTTTTTGTTCTGGAGTATATACATGCAGTTTGTAAGAGAAGTCTACTGAGAGACACCCCTCATGACAATTTTTTTCTGCTCATCTGATCAAACTTGTTTATATATATGTGCATGTATGTATAATTTTTTTTTTTTTTTTATTTAAATGGTGCTGTGAGGCTAACGTGTTCACCACAATGCCACCATGCCGCCCCTGAACAATTATTGGGCAGGCAAAAAACTTGAATTTATGCATCAGTGTCAGTTTTACTTTTGGATAGATGCTGGGTGGATATGTTTTGTTATGAAAAAAAAAGAGATCCATTCATACCAAAAACGCACTAATATGTCAGTACCATTGTTGTGCTTGGAATGGTCCATATAAATATACTGCATTATCCATCTTTCTATATGGTAGGTATTTCTGTTAAAATAGCCAGTGCACATAAGCCTATGTCTCTCACCGTGCTTCAGATACTATGTTGGTTAAAGCACCACCCTGCAAGTACTCCATTATGACCCAAAGCTCTTCTTCCACAAGGGCGCTCTTGTACATCTCAACCACATTCTTGTGCCTGTAGTCTCTCATGATAACCACCTAAAATGTAAGATTTTCACAGGTAGCATTAAATGTCTTCCAAATAATTACACACTCAGATGCAATTGTGCTTAAATTAAAAAAAGTAAAAAGAACCACACACGTACATAAAAAGCCTACGAACTACTACGAATTTAACTGCAAATTTTTTACATTAAAGTGAGAACAGAATGACATACTTCATTAAACAGCAGCTCCCTCCTTTGCTGTTTCCTCAGATCCATCATCTTCACTGCTACCTGTTTCCCACTATGTCTCTCCCGTGCAATACAGACAACACCTGTTGATCCTTCACCAATCTTCACAAAGTTCTCCAGATAGGTGCGGGGGTCCCCTTTGTCCACTACCATTTGCAGAGCAGCCTTGAAATGTGCATGAGTGACTGCAGGCTGCTCACAAAAAATGGTGGCTTGCTCAGGAGTTCTTAGGTTGGGAGAGCAAGCCCCGCCAAGGTTAGTGCCAGGGGAACCTGTAGGTGAGGGCCGAGGCTGGGAAGGACTGTCCTGTATAGGGGGTATTGAGGCATTATTAGGAGATATGACTGTTGTATTTCTGGAGGAATTTGAGTGAGAGCGGGTGTCATATGCTGGTTTTGGGCTACTGGTGCCATTTGGTTTTGAGATGGCTGGAAATCCCCCTGAGGTTGTCTGTAATAGCACATGGAACAAGTAATAGATTTATATTATGATCAAGAACCTGTAAGACAAACTAAGTATATATATCTCATCACTCACTCACTCTTTTGCCAAACCGCTTAGTCCTATTAGGCTGTACCATGTCTCAGCCGACACTGGGCTAAGGCAGGGTACACACTAAACAATTCAATTCAATTCAGTTTTATTTGTATATCGCTTTTTACGATTGACATTGTCACAAAGCAGCTTTACATAGCAAAAGTAATTTAAGGAGGAATTTAAAAATTTTTCTACAACCCCCTACACATCCCTAATGAGCAAGCCCGTGGCGACA
>JBCNYH010000002.1:13959872-13970056 GCA_039654325.1 Tandanus tandanus | reverse complement strand
ACGAAAATCAGCAATGGTTCTTTTACATGCCTCTCACCATAGACAGTGAGAGACATGGCCGGCATTTGATAACCCAGCTAGCTGCACTGGGGGGGAAATATCTCCAAATGCAGAAATCTTCAGTATGAATTATGAGAAATATATTTCACTTTACTGTATATATTACTGAGATTGTATTACTATTTCTAATGGGGGAAAAAATCTAAAAGTAGGCTCCACATGCAGTTTAAATATTAATATTATAAAGTAATTACACTGCCTCCTTTATTGAAATACTTACTAAATCAGCAACTGTTAGGAGTTATAGTAGGCCTGTCTCAGCCTGGGTTATGCTACAAAGCTTCAATAAGATGACAGATACAAAGGAGATAATTCATTTAGGGCTTTACACATCATGACATAAGCAAGTCAGTGCAAGACTTAATAGGTAGCAAGTGTAACTGGGGTAATATGCTCAATATGCTCAAATGTCTTTTCCTAGTAAAGTATATTCTAAACAAGATAAAACTTTAATGTACAGACCGCAAGGCTGCTAGTCCACATCTAAGAAACACCAGAGAGTAGGGTTAGTTAAATAGCAATTATTCACTGATGATGAGGTGGATATGTATGAATAGTCCCTGAGGGAGTCCAAGCCACCAGAACGATGAGATGGATATCTCTGAATAGTCCTTGAGATAGGTTAAGCCACCAGGAGCTGTATGATGTTCTGGGCAACGTTCTCACTGATGGCAGTAGTATCTTTTTGCTGATAATGTACCCTGTCATACTGCAAAACCTGTTCAGAAAAGGTTTTTGAAATTTGGCCTCCAAACTCCAACTTCATTCATTGGATGTGCTGGACAAGTCCAAACCATGTAGGCCCACATTAAACTTACAGTGGTTTTGTGGAGTGCATGCCTTGATGCATTAGACCCACTTTGGTGACACAAGGGGGACGTACACGGTAATAAGCAGGTGCTTTAATGTTATTGCTTATCAGTGTATACTATAGAGGAACATATAACAAAACATATATAGTATATAGAGTAGACTATAACAAGATTTTTATGCTTTATTTTTACATTTTCAATATATTCAAGCTTATTTCGAAGATTGCAGGGTGGATAATGCCAATTAGTTGATACTACACAGAAATGGCCTGCTATCTCGTAATTACAAATCATTATTCTGAATGACGAGCTGTCCAGGGTGTATTCTGCCCTCGCCTGGAATCGGTTGAGATGGGTGCCAGCCTCCCCGCGACCCTAATTAGGATTAAGCGGTTCAGAAACTGAATGAATGGATGAATGAATTTGAATGAATAATGCTTGAATCCAGACACTCACAGATTATCCCGGTCACTTGGAGCAATCAGCATCATTATCATGCTTTAAAATAAAAAAAATTTTTTTTTTTGCTTTTCTTGCATTTCCGCAAAGTAATTAGTACAGTTAGAAGAGAGTCTTGCCCCTAGCTGCATATGATAGCTTCCTCCCCAAGACCTGTTTATCAGAGCAGGCCAATAATGTCGCATTTGGTGCAAAAAATGCCTAATTCTTTTTAATTCTTCTTAAATCTTACCACGAAATTGCTTCATTTCCAAATGTTGTTGCTTTTCATGCAACATATCTAAAATTGATGGAAGCGTCAACCAGCTATAGTTGGCATGCTAACCTGATGCTAACCTTTAGTGGTTGTGATAGCAACGAGCCTTAGACAGTTGCCACAAGCTCAGCGCATACTGCTTATGATGGCTTTTTCACCTGCCATTGGCAACAACAGACCATGATGATTGCAAGCCTATTCCTTGGAACAGACTGATAAAGTAACGGTTGGTTGGAAAAAAAAAACTTCTTGAAGAATTTTTTCCGCCATCAAATAGTTTAATTTTAAATGTGATTGTTTTTTGTGTGGAATAACTCTAGAATGAACAGTAGAGCTGGCTGACTAGGGTTTTAGCTTGATTGGCTAATCTACTCCAGCTCATATACAGTAAACATACACACACACACACACACACACACACACACACACACACACACATATATGCAATAGGCTCCAACCTCCCCACAACCATAATAGGATTAAGCAGTACAGCATATAAGTGAATGAGCATATATAATGTACTGCTACAGTGTAGTGTATGCAATACATGTGATGCAAGTGTACAAAGCATTAACTTTGTATCTGTATAACTAATATGAACGACACCTGCAGGAAAGAGTTGTCTAGGAGATACACAACAGTGAAATATAATTTCCTCACAAACTTGCAGCCATGTTTGTGTAGTGTGCTATTACACCAAATGTTTCTTAAGCAGGACTTTCAGGTTTCCCCATTAAATACCTTTCAGTGAAGACAGTGACTTGTGTATGTATTTTCTGCATGTGTTTTCGGTTTCTCTAGGATTTTGGATGCATTTCCTTCATTTTTTTAAAATAGAAGTCTATAATTGAAATTCATTTTTGATTAAAAAAAAAAACAGTAATTGCATATGAATATCACATTTAGATTTAATATAAAATCAGTACATATGCAGTGTGTGGCTGATTTGTATGAATATACAGTAGATCAGTGATGTTCATACAATAGAATTGAGTTGCACATTCATTTTTATTGTAGAAGCAGTAAAAGGGTTATTATTGGTGTATTTTGGTATCACCGTCTTGTACATTCTCCTTTTAAAGAACACATTATCTTGGTTGAACCTTAACACTGATAGATATTTCCCTTAAAAACAAGCACAGGAACTGAATACCCATTTTATATACAACAAATGAACACACACACACACACACACACACACACACACACACACACACACACACACACTTAGTGTGATTAATGTACCTTGTGCTTACGCCGTACTGATGTGATGCTGGACGGATCCACCAAAGGCTTGGGTCTCTTCAGTGTGTCTATTATACTTTGCCATTGTGGTGGTAGTCCTACAAAACAGCCCCGAGCAGCATCATAAGATGTGTGAACCCGGTGTTCAAAGTTCTTGGGTGCCGAGATCTCTATCTTCCTCTTCTTCTTCTTTCTCTGGAACATTTTAAAAGCCTTGGGAAAACAGATATAAAGTCTGTTATGTCGTGTCTCCTTCATCTTCCCCAACACTGCGAGATTATGGAAAACGACACCAGCGTGACACTGACAACTGACAACACCTCACAACCTCTGCCTCCGTCAGAGAGAAAAAAAAAAATCAAAATACAAAACAAACAATGCACCTAGGTGAGTCTTAAGTTCTTGAATTCCTCTGAGAAAGAAGGCGGTTCAGAGAATATTACTACACACCCAGAAGAAAACACACCCCTTGATACAAAGGTCTAGCTGAAGTCTGTGATCTATAAACTGAACAGAATCAGTGAGATATATTTTCGATCAAGGTTGTTGAGCAAAGCACAGTCTGCACAATCAACACTCTGCTGGACTGCCACTAATGCAGTTAAGCGTATCATGGCAATGAATAGCAATAAAAATGGACCCTGTCCTCGATATATCCTCTGTCAAATCAATCGCTTGCCTGCCACAGGGAAAAAAAAGTTCAGTTACAGTGTCAATTCCTGACTGATTACATTCCTGATTTGTTACAACTGCTTGTGTTCATTGGCACGATGTTCTGATCCCAACCTATAATAAAGTATAGGCACATTTAACAGCAGACGTGATCACAAAACAACAAACAGAAATCCAGATATAAAGATAAATGAGGGTCAAAACAAGATGTATAAACCTGTGGTTATCATCATTAACTGATTCTGAAACTACATCATAACTTTGTACTTTGTTTAATAAGCTGGGGGAAAACTATTGTAAAGTGCATCTTGGTGTATTACATAGTAAGCAAGCCTTTGGGCTGGGAAGCATATTTAAATAATGCAGTGTAATCCGATGTAGTGACAGATGCTTTAGAAATTTCACTGTGAAGTAGAACATGTTGATATACTGTGTCCATACCTGAATAATATCTCCAGGCTATATCCTTGTTTAAGTAGGCCAGTCAATATTTACCCCCAAGTGAACATCAAATAGTGCAGAATGATCACGCAATAAAGCTAAACAGGAACTAAGATAAGAGGAAATAAGAAGAGTTTACAGAGGCCTGAACAGTAAAGCCAAATAGAGATGTATTGTGTGCATCTAGTTCTAATACACAAAATAGCATAAATTTTTATTTATTTATTTATTTCCCCCATTTTTCGCCCTAATTTTAGTCGTAACCAATTCCCACCCATCAATTATTGCCTTCCCTATCATACACAACCACCAACAATCAGGGAGGGGCATAAGCATGCACATGCCCCCTCCGTGACATGCAATGCTGCCACCCGCCTCTTTATGAACTGCTGCGCATGCGTATTTGGGGGCGGCCTAACACATTCCGAGGGAAAGCACTACCCGCCCTCTCGTACGAATGAGCTCACAGACGCCCATGGTTGGCTGGATCGCTGTGAGTGACAGGGAAGTGAGTGTATGCAGTTAGCTCCCATGGACTCCCGGAATGGCATACATTTTATAAACTCTTTTAATTTGTCATTTAAGTTTTAGAATCGGGCAGCGAGGTGGCGTAGTGGTTAGCATGTGCCCTTTACCGCAAGAAGGTCCTGGGTTCAAGTAAATTACCTGGCTTGAAGAGAGCGTTTCTGTGTGGAGTTTGCATGTTCTCCTTGTGCTTGCATCCCGGTTTCCTTCCACAGTCCAACGACATGCACATTAGGTTACTTGGCTGTTCCAAGTTGCCCCTAGATGTGAGTGTGAATGGTTGTGTGTATGTTGGCTTTGCGATGGTCTGGTGAGCTGTTCAGGGTGCATCCCTCATCTTGCCCAGTGTCAGATGAAATAGGCGGCAGCTTCCCCCTAACCCTAGTAGGATTAAGCAGTTCATCAAATGGATGGATGGATTTCTAGAATCTTTACTACATATCCATCAGGGTCATGGGGAAAGCTAAAGTGAATGCCAACTGATTTCAGGCGAGAGGTGAGGTACATTTTGAACAAGTCACCAATCCTTCTCAGGGCTAATACAGAGACAAACAACCATTCACACTCATATTCACAACTATCGTCAATTAAGAGTAACCAACTGACCTAATGTGCATGTCTTTGGACTGTGGAGGGAAACCCATGCAAACACAGGAAGAACATGCAAACTCAATACAAAAATGCTAGAGAATCATAAGGCATCAAGCTCACATATGCATTCTCATTTACCCCTAGGGGTAATTAAGTGGAGACTGTGAAAACCAACAATGACACGAGGGAAATATAAAAAATGCTACACAGTCAAGTTCAGGGTCATACCAGGGACCCTGGAGCTATAAGGCAGCAATACTACCTGCTGCACTACTGCACCACCCCTAAATAAAATCCTAAGCTATGGTCACTGACTTGTAAGTACAATTCTGGGTCCCACCCCATCCCACTTATTCCACCCAATAATCATGTTCCAGGATTCCAGGGTACATACTGTATGTTTACTTTCACACTCATCTAATTAGCCAACCATGTGGCAGCCACATAAAAATGCATGTACAGGCCAAGAGCTTAAAACAATTTGTGGGTAAGATCAGAATGAAGAAAAAATGTCATATCTTTGACCTTGATCATGACATATTTGACTGTAGCATGGATATTGATACCTGATGGGCTAGTTTGAGAAACTGCTTAGCTATGCACACAACAGTCTCTAAAGGTTACTCAAAATGGTGGGAAGAAAAAAAAAACACTGAGTAAGTATTCTATGGGTGGAAGTGATTTGCTTGATAAAAGAGTTCGGAGGAAAATGGCCAGATGGTTTCAGGGTGCCAGGACAGATATGGTTAGATATGTAATCATTTTTTACCACTGTGATGAGCATGCGATATCGTGGGAACAAACTCACACAAACTAGAGAGTTGAAAATAAGGGAAATAAATGACCTGTTTCTCCCCCAGTCTTTAGCTGTCCAGTTTGTGTGAGTTTGTGTCTATGATTCCTGTTCTTGGCTGAAAGGAGAAGGAAGTGATGAGGTTGTTTGTGGTTGTAGTGTTCTGCTCACCAACCCCAAGGTTCAATATTTTGTGCATTCTAAGAAGTTTTTCTTCTTAAAATTGTTGTAAAGATTATACAAGTTACTATGATATAGCCTTGTCAATATATACCTAAGAGCATCTGGTCATTTTTCTCTGACCTCTCTTATCAACAATGAGTTTCCACCCAGAACACTGTCACTCACTCACTCACTATCTCACTCACTCGAACCCAGGGCCTTCTTTCTGTCAGGCGAACGTGCTAACCACTATGCCACCGTGCCGCCCACTTTCACTCATATTATGTTTATTATTTTTCACACAATTCTGAGTAGACTTTGGAGATTGTTGAGTACAGGTGTTTCTAATAAACTTTCACATTCCTGCCCAAAGTAAATACACATCTTCAACTGACCAAACCATACAGGCCCTTCTAAAAGTAACCCTGGGTTTACACTGGGGCATGATGTCCACGATCTCTGTGATTTCAGAGAATTGTGAGAAGTGTCGGGGGTTGTGGGATTGAATCGTGATGATCTTGAGGGAACTTGGTGGATTTGTGATGATCATGCTGACTGTGGCAAACATTTTTGACTGTCAAAAATTTTGAAGCAATTATGATGTTTTGACGCCAATCATGATAGAACGTGGGAATCGTAGTAGAGCGCAGTTGAGCTTAACAGACCATAACAGACCCTAACACAGTGTAACATACCTTGATGCACCATCGTAGAGGATCTTGACGAACTTGGAAACACGATTCCCTCAAATTTAATTTCTTGGATGTACCTAGCTGTACCTTGGATGTGTGTGGCGCTGCACACTTTTTTGAATCTCGGAGATTGCGGACATCGTGCTCCAGTGTAAACCCAGGGTAATAGAACAGCAAATCCATTTTTACAGTTTTTTCAGCATTTGGGTTTCAGATTAAAAAATGAATAGGACACTAACATGAAACAACATGAAGACCAGAAAGCTGACTGCAGGAGAAAAGCCAGGCATTTTGAAGCTGAAAAATAAGCAAAGATCGATCAAAGCCATGGCAATAAATTGGGCAGAGCCATTACAACAGTAAGAGAACCACTGATGCACTAATGACTAGATATCAAACAGGTCAGCCCAGGAAACGAACAGCAGTTGATGACAAAATTGTGCAAGCTGTGAAAAGAACAATGTTTCTTTCTCCATACTTTGGTTTTTCCATCACTTTGTCAGAGATTAATCTTGGTTTCAGAACAGTGGTTCATCCCTTTATTTCTTTATCAGGCTAACTTTTAATATATCTACATGTAAATATCAAGGAAGTTAAGATTGCAGTTTTTAATCTCAAACCCAAATGTTAGTGTATAGCAAAAACAAATGAATTGGATTTCCCTTTCCAGTCCTTTTAGAGGGGACAAAGTTGGTAGAGCCGGAACACCATAAAGCCTTACCTTTTTGTTCGTGTTGGTATTTAGGTAAGGAAGAGTCACACTCCGTTTACATCATCAAGCCATTATGCTTTTCTTGGTGAAACCTGACCATGGGCACCTGTAACATAAATATGTCCAGGTTATAATATTTCTGCGTAATTAATTAAAGTAGAATTTTTTTTTAAATTGGAGCTCTGTGTGTGTGTGTGTGTGTGTGCAAACTAATATCAGTGTAATCAGTGTAATCTGAAATGAAAGCATAGAACAAACAAAAAGGTTGAGGTAAAAAAAAAAAGAAATCATGGAATTTTTCTGTTTAACAGAATTTTATCTAAATTTAACTCATCCACCTTTCCATCTTTTGCAAATATTTCAGCTGAACAATCTTGTGGCATTGTTTTGATGATGGAAATGGAATATTATTTATCGGGGGAGCCGTAACCAAATGGTTAGAGAGGCGACTTTGGGACTGAAAGGTCGCTGGTTCGAATCCCAAACCAGCAGGAAAAATGTGAGCAGGAAAAAAGTGAGCTGCACCTTCCCTTCCTCCACCTTCATGGCTGAAGTGTCCTTGAGCAAGGCACCTAACCCCCAACTGCCCTCCAGGCACCGCAATGTGTGCAGCAGCCCACTGCTCTGACTGTGAGTATACTCCCTGTCTGTGTATGTGTGTGTGCTCACTTTGGATGTTTTAAATGCAGAGGCAATAATTTCCCTTGTGGGATTAATATAGTATAGCAAAAAAAAAATTCTAATTATTCTGGAAACTCTTCCCAGTGCTGCTGCAGAAGTTACCACAAATGTGTTGCACCTGTTGGTTGCTTTGCCTTCCCTCTTTCTCCACTTAATCCCAAGCCAGCTCGATAGGGTTTATGTCCAGAGATGGTGATGATATTCCATGAGTTGAAGCATGTTGTTTTTTCCTGTAAGGTTGTTCTGACACATATTACTTATCTTTGTTCCTTTTTAGGTCATTCCATGGACATGAACTACTTAAATTTCAATAAAACTAAAAAATAGGGCTCTGTCCACACTCATCCAATCATTTGATATGTATGTTTTCTTTTCTTACGTGTTTGTATTTGTACCAAATGGAAGTAAAATATGGCTGACAGATTTTGCCAACTAATTGGCCAGAATGATATATTTACATCATTTATTAACCTTTAACACATAACAGCAGCACCTTTAAGCTTAACCTGTTAAATACACCAGTTTGCTTAACAGGTTCCTCTTATGTTTCCTGTTGGATGGCACGCTGCTGTTATCTGGTATAATGAATCGATATGAGCAGTCAGACATAAAACTAATATGTCGAATCATCTGGCGGTTGAGACTTCTGATGAATCTATACTGCAGCAGCCAAAATGGTTCAGCCTCACATTATCTACAGAGAAATTGTAGATCAATCTCTCTCTCTCTCTCTCTCTCTCTCTCTCTCTCTCTCTCTCTCTCTCTCTCCCCCCACACTCCCCATTTCTCTCTCCTGATATGAACCCAACTGAAAACTCCAGGTCTGAAGTGATGCCTGCAATCCATGTGGACAAAATACAGCACATATCCATGAAAGCTTTACACGAGGGAGTGAGTGAAGACACCGCTGTTAGAGTTTCCAAGCTATAAGTCCTTGCAGCAAAGGTTTGGTGTGTTTATTTTCTCCATTTTCATGAGGCTTTACGAAATAGTAATTCAATGGTTGCAGTAATTTTATTAGGAGTGTTTTGGAGAAAAAAAACTGTTTTAGAAACATTCATTCATTTTCTGAGCTGCTTAATCATAATTAGGGTCACGGGGAGGCTGGCGCCCATCTCAGCCGAGGGCAAAGTACACCCTGGACAGCTCGCCAGCCCATCGCAGGGCCATTTTAGAAACAGTTTATTTATAATATTTGTGTGTATAATATGTGTCAATATATACCAAATATTCATCACAAGATTTTATGTTGCCAATAATTGTGAAGTTGGCTGTAGGGAGAAAAAGTAAAAAAATGCCCAAGGTATTGTAAACTTAACCAGTGCGTACTATATGTAAGCTTGCCAATGCATTTTAAAGCAGCTCTAAATAGATTCTGAATCTTCTAACACAGGGGTCTCAAACTCGCGGCCCGCGGGCCAATTGCGGCCCGCAGGACGATAGTTTGTGGCCCCCGCCTTAATATGAAACTTTAATGCTACTGCGGCCCGCGAGTTTGATATGTGTGGCACTTTACAGTGTTTCTCAATGAGTGAAAGTTACAGCTGCGTTGGCATGGAGAGTTTTCTTCCGTGCCTGGCTGGCTGCCTCGTTTCTATTGGACTCACGCGGACATTCGTCCCAACACGCTGCGTTCACAACACTTCAAAAAAAAGTGTTTTTAAGTTGCTGCCCAGCGGGACATTATACGTATATAAATAAATATATATATTTATACGCACACGTCAGTGGCACTTAAAGAGTTAATATGAGGTCTCTCTCTCTCTCTCTCTCTCTCTGACAAAATAAATCAAAGTGATGCGCACATGGCGGGATAAAAGAAAAATAAGGAACTCAATGCAGCCGAAAGTAGAGTCTGCAGTCACATAGCGACACCATCGGCAATGACAGTCCCCGGTAACCCGCACCAATTACAGGGTCGCACCGATATCTGTGGGTCATTGTTTTTTATTTGCATCGCGCTATTTGCATTGTATTTGCATTGTATTTGAATTGTATTTGAATTGTATTTGCATTGTATTTGCATTGTATTTGAATTGTATTTGAATTGTATTTGCATTGTATTTGCATTGTATTTGAATTG
>JBCNYH010000002.1:13948118-13959643 GCA_039654325.1 Tandanus tandanus | reverse complement strand
GAAAACCTGATGCGGCCCAGCCTCACCCAGACTCTGCCTCCAGTGGCCCCCAGGTAAATTGAGTTTGAGACCCCTGTTCTAACACGTTCATTATATACTAATTTACAATCCAGGCTGGACCTGTTCATAGTGACTACACAAACGTCATTTTCCTAATAACTGGCTGTTAACACTTCCACAGATAAACATCTACTTTATAACAGAGATTACTGCATATTATGTAACCGTTTAAGTCTTGCATAAGAAGTCAGTTTATAGATGCAAGCAATACCTGTTATGAAGGGTTGCTTCTCCATTAAGCCCCTTAAGACAGCCAAATGACTCTAATATAAACTTTCCATTTGACAGGTATTCCATGGGACTCATTTTGGTCAAAACTTTCTTTGTATATGTCCCATCTAACCAAAATTCCAAACACGTTGTAAATATCTGCACCTTCCCGTCCATCCTGGTAAGTGAGAACATTTTGAACATTCCACCAAAACGAATAAAAGTACCATTATCTCGGAGATTCAATGTCATGTTACTCAGGTCTAGCCTGCATTTTAAATGAGAAAGGTGGGGGGGGGGGGAAAGTAAGTGAATGTTGAACAAAGAAAAGATTACCTGCTGAGTCACTACCCTTCCAACATCTCATTCTTCCCATTAATTTCAGTCACATGACCTTCCCACTTGAAGATTTCGCCTTACTAGCTTTTGTTCAATGCTTTGAGGTTTCCCTCCTTTCCCTCCCAAAAAACTCCTTTCTTCACTCGTCCGAAAAGAAAATGAACAATGCTGGGAGTCAGAAGAAGAGAAACACCTTACCTTTCTGTGTAGAAATGGAAAATGGGCTTCAAGATAACTCAGCATAAGACACTCACTCTCAAAACACCTCACTGTCTGTCTCGCACACTCAGAACCGTGGTAGCTGCTTCTGTCAACATGCAGCACACAGGCCAGCACATGTTGGGATGAGTTGGGTGCGTTCTTCTGTGGAGGAGGTGTGAGGCTGGTTAAGATGATCCCTGTCAGGTCTAATTCGTCACCATAACCAAAGGCTTGTATGCCTAAGGGACTTGCTGTAATTGCTTCTAGTGCAGTTTACAGAAACCAGAAGTAGAGTTGATGTGTTTGGAGATCATTATTAGGAGTTGCTGTACTTCTTAAAAAAGGTCAATGCCGAAGCTGAAGCAGGATGTAACATTTATATATGTTTATTTATTTATTTTAAAATATGAAATGTTTAGTCTATGCCTCAAGTTATGAGGCAAAGAACATAAAAAAATTTATATTTACCAAATATAATGATTCACAAATTTGCTTTTCAATTTTAATTGATGTTTATTATTAATTCACAAGTAATAAATAAGCTCAGTGTGACTACTACCTTTCCTCATTGAAAACATTCAGCAACTAACATTTTATATTAAGAAAAAAAAATAAAAAAGCCACACCCTGGAGATATATCGCACTTGAGTTAAGCCAACTATGTGTACAGACAAGTACATACACGATAGTTAACACAGCCAAGCACAGTATTGGTCTTCAAGCTGCCTAGCAAATATTACTTGCTAACAGAAAAGGAATCACCTTAATATGAACACCCAAATAATTAAAAAAGGTTCCCCTAATCACCAAGACAGGAATTAATAAATGCACCTTCCACTTACAGATCTGAGCCCCAATGCATAAGAAACCATTCCGTTTCACAGGACCGTTGATTTCAGTCAAATATTTCCAGTCCTTTATGGTAGAATAAGAGGGAATGGCTGTTTGCTCACTCAGGTACCATATCATAGCAAAAGCTTTACTGCACAGCTATTTACATAGCAAATGAGGAGTCACTCCTCCCAGTAAACAATAAACCACCTGTACTCCCAACTGCCTCAAGGCTCATATTATACGAAAGAATTAAAGGATGATTAACTATGGTATATGATACATAGATATATCCTCCCTAAACCTAATGCAAACCGACCAGACACTAGGAAACCCGTTAAATATGGTAAAAGGGAAACCTTTCAGGTTCCAACCAACGAACTGTGCATGGTGAGTCCTGCTGCTTCAGACAGCACTCATACAGCACTCACCTATTTGCCAAACAACTTAATTCTTATACAGTTGTGGGAAGGGTGGAGCCTATCTCAGATGACCCTGGGTGAAGGTGGTGTACACCCTCAACAGTTCGCCAGACACACAAGCATTCACACTCACACTTAGGAACATTTGGAACAGCCAGTTAGCCTAATGTGCATGTCTTTGGACTGTGGAAAGAAACCAGAGGAAACCCACATAAGCACAAGAACAACATGAAAATGCCATACAGAAACGCCCGAGCCTGGGAATTAAACCTGACCTTCTTACTGTGAGGTGGACAAGCTAACCACTACGCCACCGTGCCACCCATAGACAACAAATGTGCATATATAAGGAAAACCCAAATCTTTTTTTAACTACAACAATTATAATGCAAATTCTTGTTCAGTTTTAATGGTTTGAATATTGAATAGTGCCATCACAATACAAAGGTTGTTGTTGGCATAATTGTTCTTTATAAGCAGCTTCCCTTCAATCATGATCATAAATGGGGGAGAAAAAAGCATTAAGATATATGTTCCATGTTTAATGAATAATAAAAAAATACAAGAGATCATTATTTATTAGGCAAAAAGAACATTCACAAATTCTGAACTAATAAAGAAATTGTGTAAAAGGAATAGCCAACAACTTTCTTAAGATCAGAGAAAACAGACAAACACAGAAAAAGGTGACAGACATCATACATCACAGAGAAAACGGACATTCCAGGCATCCATACAAAGCATGATTTAGGTTGGTGATTATTTTAGACAAAATAAACTCTGTTGAGTCATCCTCTGGATTCAAAAGGTTGTGGAAGAAATCCTGCCACAATGGACCGTACAGGTTGCTAAAACAAAATACAAAACGGGTTAAACACAAAACTCATGCATAAGTGACCAAATTAGCATCAAAGTGAAATAATAACCCTTGTTCTAAATGAACATTTAGCTTAACTACATTTAGAAAAGCCTCACCTGTGCTCAATCTTCTGCCAATCCAGAGGTGCACAGTCCTCTGCTAGTCTCCAATAAGATGCATCCTTAATTATTTCCATTTTTTTCCCAAATAGTAAGAAGTGCACTAATTCTGCAAGGCCACAGAGGTCCACCTGTGAAAATCCATGATGAAAAGTGCATTACGACCAGTTTATATATATTTTATGCTGCATATTTCCAGAAGAAATGATGGTAGGAAATCTAGACACAAGGAGGCTTTACCTGGTAAGGAGAGGCATGGGGCAACAATAAACCCTGTTTAATATACTCCTGGGCAGAGGGAAGAGACTGCACCGTCTTCACACCAGTCTGCAGCTTCATGTCCAACGAATTTGAGAAATCCATGCAGACAACAGTGCCTTCACAACTGAGAACATAATCATGATATGTGAGCATAAAGGTGAGTATTGGGTTCACATGCAGTATGCATCATACTTTACATTATGTAACAGTCGAACATCAAATTGCCTTATTCAAATCAATACTGCATTTTAATATTAAAATAGGGCAGCACGGTGGTGTAGTGCAAGTCCAGTTAGGTTCCCATGCTTGGACGTTTGTGTGGAGTTTGCATGTTCTCCCTGTGCTTGAGTGGGTTTCCTCCAGGTACTCCGGTTTCCTCCCACTGTCCAAAGACATGCATATCAGGCTAATTAGCTGTTCCAAATTGACCATAGGTGTGAGTGTGAATGGTTGTTTGTGTTTTGCCCTGAGATGGTTTGACGATCTGCTCCTGAGAGGCAGCTCCCTGTAAGCCAGATTAATAATTGAATATTACAATTACTGCCTAACATTCCATCAGGTATCATCAGGTAAATTCTGCTTATTTTGACCATGGTACCGCAGACATTCTGACATCCAATGAATTGAAAAGGCTTATGACACCCCCTTTATACTATATCAAAGCACATTACAATCAGAAAACTCTTTGTGGCAAAAAATAGCTATTTAGCTATTTGTCAGAATTCAGCCACAGTAACACCTGATTGGATTTTAGTGACTGCGACACTTATTATTCAATGCACTGAAAGATGTGTAGAAGAATGAGAAATGTATTGAACTCAGACACTGCTGACTTTTCACTTTAGAACAGCAATCAGCTGTTATTCTCAGTTTCAGCGTGTTTGATTTGTACCTGTGACACACCAGTAGTGTTTCAGGATGCAAAGCCCCATGAACAAGCTGACACGAGTGCATCTCTTTCACCATCTCCAACAACCGAACAGCCAAAGGTGGAACCTCATTTCTATCCATGTCATTCTCTAGCAACTCCTATGCAGAAGCAGAAAAGATATTATATGCAAATACAGACAATACGCAGAAAGAGAGAGTATATTCAGCATCATTGTTTGCAATAAAGACATTACTGAGATCCATACTTGGATAGTTTGTCCATCAGGAACCTGCCACAAGACGAAAGAACCATTTTCAAAGAGGTAACATGTGCTCTGAGCATGGCAGTGCTGTAGATCAGCAGGCAGTCTGGACCTCAACTGAGAGTTAATATAAAAATCCCAAGGTACTGTGGATTCCTCCACCTAAACAACCCAGAGAGATGCAACAACAGACTGATTTAAAGTACATCACACAAACAACATTTTAATACTGAAGTGATTCACTTGGGCACAAAACAAGAAAATATTGTATGATTTTCATCATTACATCAAAGTACTAATGGATAATATTTCCTAAAAATTATAGTGACATTTTCTAACAATCTTTCCACATTGTGTTATAATAGGACTGAACTATATATCAATACATTATCGTATCATATGACCCTTTATAACGTCAGATAACTGAATATCATGAGTATTGTGATTTAGCAGAATTATCTTTTCTTAAGAAATTGACAATACTATTTTTAAGTTATATCACTCAGCCCTGGCTTCAGACGTTATCATGATACTCCTCACAATGGCTGCATTATCAAATTATACATTGTAAAAAATATCCATAAGCCCTATTTACACCACAAGTAATCTTATTTATGATATCCTCAAAGTTCAATTCAGAGTAATATGGAAACAGAAACAGTGATTTGATTGATATTATAGCGATACATATGGAAATAGAGTGATATAAAAAAAAAAAAATTATAATAATAAGATTCCCCCCCATATCACCCAGCCCTATGATATATAGCGAAAATGCCCAGAGGGGTCAGGGGGTGCTCACGTGCTCTTGTGCACATTCAGTTTGGGCTCATCATACACGTCATAAATGCAAACCACCACAACACAGATCATTCATTAGCGCCTGTGCTGCTCTTGTAATCTTTCTTTTTGCTCTTTGCTGTGGAACTCTAATAGTATTTGCTCTGGGTTTGTTCATGGTGTCTTTTCCACGTAATGTTTCTGCTGCTTCCTTCAGGGTGGGGTTAATAACCCCATATTTTTTCCACCCCAGGACTCTATATAAACATGCCACATTATACAGACTAATCACTGACATATTAGTTGAAATAAACACTGATCATTTCTGGAGGAAAGCTGAAATTACTGCTAAATCAGAACATAATATTCAGCTATGTGACAATATTATCATGATTACCATAATTTATTAATATAACACCCAGCCCTATCCTAAAGACTGACACAAGTTACTAATATAAGATAAACATCATTGTGAATTTCAACAAGACGGCATATTATAATTTTAATATTAAACTGCATCACACATCCTTCAAACAACCTAGCAAACCAAACAGGAAAAGCAATAACAGCAGTGTTTGGCCAAAAGCTTCCTGCAAATTCCCTCTGAATAAGCACCCTCCCCACACACCATATCTCTAATTCTCACTGAAAAACAAGAATTACACTGCTTTCTGTAGTCCACAGTGGAAACTTCTGAACGACTCGCAGTACTTACAGGACCTGCAGAAGTACACTCACAACCTTACCTGCTGTGTAGCAAGCAGAAGAATGCATTGATGAAAAATTTCATATTACACCATTTTACATGTACTAATGTGTGTGAATAAGTCAGAAGGGATTTGATTTATACGGCTCTGGAAGCACCTGCTGAAATTTCCCTGCCCTCTAGGTAGTAAGGACAAGGAATAACATTATTCTAAAATGCGGTGTCTGCAGGTTCGGCTACTCTTATTTAAAACTTTACATGGATGAATTTCCTCACATGGACATATCCAGTCATACAAGATAGCACCAACAAGATTCAAAAGTATTATGTAATACAATGATCACTTGAACTATGCATGTACACTAAGTCACCAGAAATGTAGATATTGTGTATGTGCGAGACGCACCTTAACATGCACACAACCCCCAGCTGAACAATATAAGCGCATTCCCAGATTGTCCATCTTTTTGATGAAGGACAGTGTTTCATCATCTGGAATGAGAAATAATATCCAGTCAGAAGTAAGTTTATTTAATTTCAAATGCAATATACATTATATGTATTTAACAGTGTACCAAAGTGCAAGTCTCCAGAGTCAGGAAGAGGTCCAACTTTCTTGCTGAAGTTAGCAAAAGAGCTCAGATCCAGATTATGAAGTAGTGCTTTTCTGACATCCAGACTGCATGGATTCACTGGCACTGCCTCTGGTAAAACAAACAAACAAACAAACAAACACACACACACACACACACAGTATGAGAGAAAAATGGTGACAAAATTTAACCATGTTGCAAGTTTAAAAATACCTTTTAAAGATTATTTAAAGAAGCTTATACAAATAATTATATATTATTAACTGGACTCAGCAATTAGTTCAATAGCCTGCATCTCTACGAATTGTGTTCACAGACAATGATCAAATTAATGACTGTTGCTAGTTAATCAAATCAGTAGCAAAATATATTTCCAGCTGTTTCATATTTTAGCACCACTTACTTTTCTAGCCTTTTGTTGCCCTGTCCACACTTTGAGCTGTGTTGCTTCTATCAAATGTAAAATAAGCTAATATTTCTCTTGAAATTGGAAAATGTCTCACTTTTATCATTTCATATGCTTTCTATTTTCTAGATTGAATAAAATCTGGGTTTATAAGATTTGATGGCATGGCATTTTGTTTTTATTCACATTTTACACTACATCCCAACTTTTTCCGATTTGTTGTTGTACACGGTTTCTGAATGAAGACTAGCTCAGCTGGATCATAGTGTAGAGTTCTGCTGCCATGCTAGGAAAAGAAAAGGGAGTCAGTATCATGTTATAACATGAAAAGTTCACTATGATAAGATGTTTTGATTATTCTTGTTAAAACAATATAGAAAATTTGTTATAACAAGTCTGTATGTTCTAATAATATCAAAATATCTTGTTATAACGTGAAAAGCATAGCAAACATTTCACCTTAACATGATACTGATCCGTTTTGTGTTTGTTTCTGCAGGCATGCCAGCTATGTGCTTATGAGAGATAATACCTCTAAACAGGATGCAAGATTTTTGTTTAAAAATGCTAGACCCAAGTTGTGGGCAAAGGGCCACCTGATGTAGTAATACAGCAATAGCAAGCCCATAACGGCCACTATGCAGCAAAGAGTTAAATGCGATAACAAATGAGAAAGAAGAGGGTCATGAAGTCAAACTGACATGACTCACTACCACAGTTACACAAGTTTATGTCTTGTGTTCTTTTCCCTTCAAATGATTAGGGCTTTCCCTGGTTGTTTGTTTTTTTATGTACAGTTGGTCTGCTTTGACCTAGAAAACATCGCACTCAGGCATCACCATTTTCATCTGCTACAGTTAAACCATAAGAGTTAACAACTCTGAAATGACTAACATTACCCTTTTAAATAATGATTATTAACACTGCAATCTTTAAAATAAACAATTAAACAAACCTAATAATAAAGACTATAGGCTGGTTAACATGCACCAGGCTGGATTTGGAACAATCTACAACCTGGAGGTGTGTGGATTTTGGGTCCAGTTAAAAACAGTTACACCCTTTCACAGAGGATTGGCTCACCGAGGGCAAGAGCAGACACTGTTATTCCTGACGTGGTTTGGATGATCTCTTTAATTCCTGAGTGATGCCTGGTCCTTCCTTGTGATTCTGGCTCCAGAGCATAGGTGGAAGCTAACGAGGTACAACCCCACTCATGACTGATCTCCTGGATTGGGCTGAGTATAAAAATATAAACACAGTGTGAAGAAGCAAATTCGATTAACTCAAAACTTTGCTGAATGATTGCTGGAGACGTGCATCGGGTGAAGAATTGTAATTACAAAGCTAATTTTTTTTATTAATGCAAGGAAAATTACAGTACAGCTACCGCATGACTACATCACTTTCCCTACACCATGCATAGCAATCTGAGCTTACCCTGATCTTTATAGAAATCAACACACCAAACTAAGCATACAAGCAAGAGTATGTCGTCATACCAAGGATGAGACAGGCAAGTTTCTGATTTTGTCAGATGATACTAGGAGAGACTATGTGACCACTTAGGCTGGAAGCTTCCATTATTTGTTAGGCACTTTAGTCTCGTGTTTATAAAATCCAGTTCAAATTAAGTTATGACACTCAACTGTGAAACTATTTTTTATTTATGTATTACTGGTAATGAAATGTTCATTACTGTATTAAATTCATAACTTTTCTCCACTATAAGAAACAAAAATATGATAAGTACAAGAAGTACCTTAACTTTTTTGTCTCTGCTCTGGCCTCAGTGTTTGGCTCTTTAAAGATAACAGAACCAGTTTTATCGAGGGCTTCAACCTCTTCAATCTGGCTTCTTTCAGAGAGGTTTTGCTTTCCTGGTCCTCCGAATGGTGTGGAGGCCAATTGAGCAGCACGGACAAAATCACAAGTGTCATCCGGGCTACGGCAAAGAGTCTTATTCCAGTGTGCATTTACGATAGCCTCCTCAGAGCGTGAAAGGGAGGAATCCTTAAAAGAGAGGGGGAAAAGTTACTATGTATAGTGAGAAACGAATACAGTCTAAGGTAAACCCCCTTACTACAAAATACAAAACAGAAGAATAGCCAAATACTGAGATATTTAAAGTAAAATAATAATAATAATAAAAAACAATACTTTATCACTGGGACCATCTGATGCAGGCTGCCTGGATTTCAAAATGGAGGTGGGGAGTTTCAAAGATTTAAGGGTCGCTGAAGATGATCTTGGGAAGAAAAAAAAACCCCAGAATAATACATAAATTTAACACATTTAGTCTATTTAAGTAAACTAAAATTAAATAAAAATCTGTTTAATAAATGTTTCACCTAAACCCCCCCCCACACACATTCTCTATGCAGCATGACATCACACTGTCAACACTGGGGGAGGTCGTGCCAAGCAGTTTTGTGACAGTGTTACTTGTGCATTTACAAACAGCAGTGGAAACCATGAAATGCTTCAGCACACCTACAGCAATAAAGCAATGACCTGGACATTCATGCACTAAGAGAAACACCACATCACTCCTCCAGTGACATCTTGCCCCTTTTGAAGCATGAATACCACTCAAAACACCTCGTCCGTCTCATTGGTTCATTGCCACAGGCGTGCTGAAGCATTTCAAGGGTCTCCACTTTTGATTGCAAATGTACCAATGTCACAAAAACACGTGTAACACAGTTCCTACTGTGTTACGTGTTATGTGACACAGTGAATCACAAGAGTTAGTGCTCGCTCCTGCTGCACACACATGACCATGCTATGCTGTTTATTTGCTATGGGAACCGTTTCGGACATTCTGATCATACCTTGTAAATACAGATTACAATCATAAACACAGTACTGCTAATGGAAAAAAAAACATGACTGAATTACAAAATACAGTACCATGAACATTTTGTAAAAATTATTCAGAAAATATGTGAGCTCACCTTGTACTTTGCTCCTCATAAGATTTCTCAGGCAAAATGTTCTCATCATATATAGCAAAAGATTTTGGTGCATGTGAACTCCTCTGTTTAACATCAGTTGTACCTGTTGGACCAACAAAAAGTGAAAGGATTAGCAGTTTTCCCCTGAACGATGCTCATTGTAGGCACTTTCAGTGGTGGACAGGGATCAAGCATGTGCACTCTGACTGGTCTGTATCAGTGCAGCTTCATATTCAGCAATCTGCAATGCACTGTGTTCTAACACCTTTCTATCAGCCAGCATGAACTTTTTCACCAATTTGGGCTCTTCTGTGAGCTCAGACCCCCCGGGCTAGCCTTCACTCCTCACGCGTATCGGGGACCCCTAGGTGCCCATGAACCTGTTCCTGGTTCACTGTTTGTCCTTCCTTGACCCACTTTGGATAGGTACTAACCACTGCATTCTGGGAGCATCCCACAAGACCTGTGGTTTGAAGATGTTCTGATCCAGTCAGCTAGCTATGATCATTTGGTCCCTGTCAGTGACTCAGATCCTTGCGCATGCTCATTTTTCCTGCTTCCATCATAGCAACATCAAGAACGGACTGTCAACTAGATCCCTAATATATCCCAGCCCATGACAGATGGCACTGTAATGATCACTGTTATTCACTTTAACTCTCAGTGGTTTTAAAGTTATGGCCGATCGATACCAATTCCTGATCGCTTGCATTTGGTGAAGAGTCTCATGATTGGCGTACGCTGATTTATTAAGTCATATTCAGAGCACGAGCAAAAACATGTAAACATTGAAAAATAGCCATAAACAATTACTTGGAACTTACCTGGTCCCATGTCTTCACGGTTTATGCTGTTTCTAATAGAATATAAAAAGCAATCTTAAATTACAGTAAAATAATAAATAAACAAATAAATAAAAATAATTACAAATTATTGATAATTACCTCAAGGCAGAGTTTCTAGATATGGCTGGCTCATTATGAATTTTCAATGGCGCAGACTCATTGGGACCATCAGGAGTGCAGTTATCATCCGCAATCTGGGAAAAACATTGTGATGCATCCTGTTGATGTAAAATCACAAAGAATGGAAAAACAAAATTCAGATGTTTAAAAGAGGGTTCTAATACTTGTTTTGCTGACGAGTTAACGGTTTCCTTAAACCAGACACACGGCCTATTGTTTCTATCCATATAGTGGATTCAGGGAGTCTAACTGTTGCAATTTCCTAAACTCTTATGTTTTAGGGCAGGATGACAAGCTATGCTTTCTGCAGGCCCTGACTATACTAGATGATTTCCCCAACTTTATGCAGCTTAAAACCGATAATGAAGTGAAAAGAACTTCACATGTACAGCTGGTGATTATACATTATCCTTCACTTACAGAAACAGAAACAAAACAGAACAGAAAAACCGAATCACTTACCTGATGTAGGCTGGCACTACCCCTTTCTTGAATGATCTTCTGCTTCTGCTCAATCTGAAACTTGAGCTCTTCTTTAACTTTGTTTAGGTGTACGACTTTTTCTGACAATTTAAAAAAAATAAATTTGGACATGTATTTACATTGTTTTTTTTGGATTTCCCCCCATTTTTCTCCCTAATTTAGTCGTATCCAATTCCCACCCATCAACTTTTGCCTTCCCT
>JBCNYH010000002.1:13926498-13942704 GCA_039654325.1 Tandanus tandanus | reverse complement strand
AGAGTCTACAAAGTCCAGGTACCAGTGTTCTGGTTCAGGGCCCGAACGGCCTGCGGGAAGAAGCTCCTCCTCATTCGTTCAGTGTTTCTTTATGCATTTCTGCATAAATATGGTCTAAAACATCATCAGATTTTTACACAGGTCCTAAAAGTAGATAAAGAGAACCCAGTTAATTTATCTGTCATTTATTTTTTAAGGAAAATGATCCAATATTACATATCTGTGAGTGGCAACAATAACTACAACTAAACGTTTCAACTGTACAGAACAGCTTCATCTCTGGGGTGTTGGTGGGTTTCCAACATGGCATGAACTGCTCGCTTCAGGTCCTTCCACAACATCTCAATTAGATTAAGGTCAGGACTTCGACTTGGCCATTACAAAACATTAACTTTATTCTTCTTTACCCATTCTTTGGTAGATCGACTTGTGTGCTTAGGATCGTTGACTTGCTGCCTGACCCACTTTCTCTTGAGATTCAGTCCATGGACAGATGTCCTGACATTTTCCTTTAGTATTTGCTGGTGTAATTCAGAATTCATTGTTCCATCAATGATGGCAAGCCGTCCTGGCCCAGATGCAGCAAAACAGGCCCAAACCATGATACTACCACCACTATGTTTCGCAGATAGGATAAGGTTCTTATGCTGGAATTCAGTGTTTTCTTTTCTCCAAACATACCGCTTCTCTTTCACACCAAAAAGATCTATTTTGATCCCATCCGTCCACAAGATATTTTTCCAAAAGCCTTCTGGTTTGTCCATGTGATCTTTAGCAAACCGACATCATGTTTTTCCCTGTAAGTTGTCTCGGATCAGAGCGCCTGCAGAAGGAGTACAAGTTTTTTTGGGGCAGCCATAGCCTGATGGTTAGAGAAGTGGGTTTGGGACCGAAAGATCGCTGGTTCGATTCCCGAACAAGCAGGAAAAATGTGTGGCAGTTGGGGAGTGAGCTACACCTTCCCTTCCTCCACCTGCATGGCTGAAGTGCCCTTGAACAAGGCACCTAACCCCCAACTGCTCTCGGAGTGTGTATGCTCACTGTGGATGGGTTAAATGCAGAGGTAATAATTTCCCTTGCGGTAAATCACAGTATAGAAAAATCAGATAAAAAAAACAGGCATTTCTCCCCCAGGGCGATCTGTCCAACCTCTTTCACCCAGCCACACACACACATTGATAGTATGCTCGCAATGATTTGTAAGCTACAACGAGTTGTAGCGTGTTAACATAAGATTTTTTTTGTTGAACAATGGGTTTCTCTCTCCCATTCATACAACAAACGCTTTGTAGTTCGATGAACAGGTAACTTCCCCAGTACAATCAAACAATAAGAATAACGTGCACTCTGATCGCTTGACATACAAGATGTCGGGTGCTTGGGGGATCCCAGAATTGTGTGACGTCAATGAAAACTATCTGTTGTTTCATCCAACTTCTTATGACTGTTGTGAAAGTGTTGCCGACTTTGAAAAATAATTTTCAGAACCATTTATCTACTTTTTTTTTTTCCAGAAGCATGTGCTAAAATGCCATGCTATTAAGTCTGTTCACGTGACGTCACATCCGCCTCATTAGATATGCAAGAAAGGAAGTGGTGGTCGACCAAGCTCAGTTTATAGAGCGTTCGTGTCTTTAGGGTTCTTTGTTGGAAGTTAAAATGCCTAAGTTAGTGTTGCTTTTGGTTGCTCGAACTGATCAAAACATGGAACTGATAAAACTTTCCTCCCTATTAAATAATAAAAAGGGGTAAACAAATAAAGGATTTCACAAAAAAGATTCGGAGAAAGGTGGCTTTTGAACCTCTCACTGAAACCAAGGGGTACAGAATCAAATTGTGCGCGAGTTTGCATTGATCACTAAAAGGTTTATATATATTTCAGATTTATCTTGTTTGTGTGTTCCAGTGACATACTTTATTGTGTTTTGATGTTCATGAAGCACTAAAGTCCACAGCTGTTTCTTTGCTTACTCTTTGGATGATGGTCATCATGTAAACTAACAAGTATTTTACTTTCTTTATCAGGATGTCCTAGCAATCTTTATAAGAAAGATGACATCAACTGGGCTCCTACAGTGAAACTGGGTCGTAATAAAGTGAGAGAGGAACCAGAGGAAGATGAGAGGTGTGAAATACATGCAAAACTACAAGAGGAGAAGCGCAAACGGTCAGAGGGTGCTGAGGCTTTGTTGCAGTTCCACAAAATAGTGAAATCCGAAACACCAGATCTACCAATCGAACCACCGATTGAACCACAGGTCAAACCACTGTTCAATCCACCGATCGAATTACTGATTATACCACTAATCGAACCACAACAAGAAATCCACAAGAAAAAAGAAACTGCCAGGTCAAGTCATAATGTTGCATGTCAGACAAATTTGACATTCAAGACTGTTGTTTGTATGGAGGAAGAGCTTCAGAGATTGAACGGTGAGCTTTACGAGCTCAGATCAAAGGTATTGAACACAGGACTGAGACCAGAGTCATTTGAGAACAATCCAGGCAAGACCAAGTATTATACAGGACTGCCCAACTACCTGGCTTTGATGCAGTTGTTAAAATTATGAGCCTTATATCACTACCACACAAGTCTTCGCTGAGTAAGTTTCATCAGCTGATGCTGGTACTGATGCGCTTGAAACTGAACTTACAGTTTTCCGATTTGGCATACAGGTTTAATATTTCGAGCGCAACTGCAACCAGGATGTTTTACAAGATGCTTACAGTATTACACAGGCGACTCGAGCTTTTGAGTGAGTTGCCAGATCAGGACATACCGAAAGCCCAAGTTCAAAAACATTTCTGCCGTTTCCAGAGCAGCACAAGAATCCCTAAACATCAAGAAGATCCGTAAACATTACATTTGTCCAAATACTTCTGAACACTTTTATAACAAAACTATGACATGCAAGTAGGCCTAAAATTTACAAACATTTGTATAAGTTAGCTGTTTCCTGTTGAAGTATTGAATGACTCTGAGATTTGATTCTTCCGTCTGGGTTTCTGGGTGTCGTCCTAACTGGTTAAAAAAAGTTACCCCAGTATTATACCGTAACATTATTCTGATCTTCACCATTTCATATTTTGCTTATTCATGTTATGTACTGAGCAATGAGATATCGAAAGTAAATCGACACTGTAATTTTCGAAAGATTTATACATAGATGTACATACACATACTAAGCAAGCTGATGGAGATTCCTCACAGCAGTGTTCAGACTCACTTGGAATTTCAGTTGCCTTACAATGGAGATTATTTTCAACACTAAGTTAAAGGGACAGTGTGTAAGATTTAGTGGTATCTAGTGATGAGGTTCCAGAGATACCAAATAGAATTTCGTTCATGAAAACTCCCCTTCGAAGCCGGTATGGTTCTTTTCTACTGAGGAAACATGGTGGAGCAAAATGGCGGCCTCCATGACTGGGGACCCACTCCCCACATATACGGTATAAAAACAGCTTATTCTAAGGCTTTCAAAACTCAACAACCTTTTTTTTTTAAATGATTAAAGATTAATGCAAGCTTATTCACTGATTATAGTTAATTTTTGCTAATAGAATCCCCCAAAATGTTGCACACTGCACCTTTAATTTTTCCTTAAGCTCAAACAAAACTCTTTCATATTGTGCGTTAAGAGGAGTTTCACTGCAACATCGTTACAGTGCATTCTTAAACTGTTCCTGTGGATAGAGAGTCAATTTAGGTAATAATTATATCTAATAATTCTGTTAATTAAATTTCCCAGTTCAAGCCTAATTTCCCTACAGTACCAGTCGGATTTGGAATTCTGTTCCTGCTCATGTTCTCCCTTCAATCCCAAATAATGGGGGGCAGTGGTGGCCCGGTGGTAGGGTGTTGGATTACCGATCCCAAGGTCGGGGGTTCACGCACCACTATCAGCGGGTTGTCACTGCTGTCCCCCAGTGCAGCTAACTGGGTTATCAAAAGCCGGCCATGTCTCTCACTATCTTTGGTGAGAGGCATGTAAAAGAACCATTGCTGATTTTCGTCAAGAGTAGGCTGCATAGCCGTCAGCATGTTTCTGCCCTGTGATGGCCTGGTGAGCTGTCCAGGGTGTACCTCGCCCAGAGTCGCCTGAGATGGGCGCCAGCCTCCCCACGACCCTAATTATGATTAAGCGGTTCAGAATATGAATGAATGGATGAATAGCTAGATGTGCTTATAATACCCGAAAACAGTGCTACCATTGCCGGCTTCCAGAAGATCAGAGCACTAGAGTATTAAGCAGAAAGGTGGGGTTCTTTCTGAGCTCGTAAACAATAGATGATATTCAGGGTGGGGAAACAAAATTTACAAAGGTTTTTGTGGTACAAACAAACCAATGACTTACCTAAGTATTGTGAAACTGAGTATCCCCCACGCTGTGATGCTTTTGTAGCCAGGACATTAAATTGTTGGGTGGGATTGCACCCATAATATCTGCTCACAGTACACTGTTCATCTAGCTGAAAATGCTAACTAAAAGTATTCCACTAATGTTGTAGTGTTATAATCTAATTTAATTACACAGAGCCAGGCTTGAGTATATCTTCCTGTTATTCGTCACCTTCTTTTATGCTGCGATACATACTGTACAGAAGATTTATATGTTTTACAATCAGAATAGTGTGTTTGATCCACCAGGAAAAGGACTATGGCTGCATAAACGACTGTGAAATGCAATATGTAGGCATATGAAACTCATGACAGATAAGCATAATAAATGTATTCCTCTGTTTTACTGTGATGATCTTAAATAATTACATACATTTTGTGACAAGCAACCCTGGCTATAGAGTGTAATACCATCGGATTAGGCTATACTGCATAGTCTTTTATGCTGCCATGTACTGTATTAGTATATTTCTAGGTCTTCCCATAGACATTGTTTTAATTTCATTCTAGGCAAATTACAATTCATATCAAAATTAAGATTAAATCTGCATTATACTGCATTTTTATATGACCATGGTGGTGAAGTGGTTAGCCCTGTCGCCTCACATCTGGAAGTTTCTGAGTTCGTAGCCTACTAGAGCTTTTCTTTGTGGAGTTTAAATGTTTTCACTTTGCTTGGATTTGTTTTCTTTGGCTACTTTGGTTTCCTCCCACAGTAGGAAGCTAAGCTCTGTGTTGAGATGTTCTGGGAAGATGATGCCAATGCATCATAATTTTGTGGCCTGCCTCTTTTATTTATTCTAGAAATCTTCCCAACATTTTTATACATTATATAATTGAACTAAACCATCATATATAAATTTATCATAACTGTAATTTTTTTTTTCTTCCCCAAAATATAATCTGAGTTATTCTTGCCTCAAAATAATTACCAACCGTGTTAAACGGTGGCATGGTAGCGTAGTGAAAAGCACATCCACCTCACAGAAAAAAGGTCTTGGGTTCAAGTCCCATGCTGGCTCCTTTCTGTATGGAGTTAGCATGATCGCCCCATGCTTGTGTGGGTTTCCTCCATGTAATCCAGTTTCCTCGTACAGTTCAAAAACATGCACATTAGACTAACTGGCCGTCCTATATTTCCCCTAGGTGTGGATGTGAGTGTGAATACTTGTGTGTGTTTGTGATGGTCTGTTCAGGCTGTACCCTGCCTTCACCCAGTGTCGGAGTTTGGCTCCAGCATCCCTGCAACCCTCGTAGGTTTATCTTTTTTTTATTTATTTATTATTATTATTATTTTTTTTTACTTTATATTTTATCTAAATGTTTTTTTTATGTGCAATATTTGTTTCTTATGTGCAATATTGAGGGGGCTCTGAATCCAAGAATTTCATTGCCGGTAGTGATGTTCCATTGTTACCTGTATATGACAATAAAACTTGAAACTGGAACTTAAAATGAGTGCTTGAGTGAGTCAGTGTGTTTGTATTACAAGTATCTTACACAGTCTGTATTTTAATGCATGTTGTGGTGGCTATAATAATGAAAAAAGGAATAAGGAACAACACATTTAGTAATTTTACTGCATTTTTTAAATTTAATATAATTCCATGTTTGCACAAAAAAAGAATAATACGATGGGATATAATGTGTGCAAGAGAGTTCTGACTGCCATAAACACATACTGAAATTATACTTGATTTAGTTTAGTCTCAACAGCAGTTGGTAGTGTTTAATAAGCTTATTTTTCCTTTAAGTGGCTACATATAGAATGGAATAGAGAAGTTCATTTTTAGCGTTCCATTTTGAACAGTAACTGAGTAGTCTGCATCTGGGCCTGTTGGAAAAACTAAAGCAACAATGTCTTTGAAGTCGTTAACCATGAGTAAGATAAAGTTCATGCATCCATCAACAAAGGCATTCATGCCTTCAGTGTTCACCATTGCACTAACATCCTCAATCAGTCTTTTGATTATTCTACTGTTATGAGTGTATATTGTGTTGATTTTTGCAGCAATGTCATCAAGGAAATCCGATCGGATCGTGTCAGTGAGATTCTGGGTTTTCTCGACAGCATGTTGGAGGGCTTGACCCAGCTTCTCAATAATCACATCAGTGCTCTCCAGCTGCTTTATCTTATTCACACTATGGGTCAAGGCATTTTCCATATAACCAAGGATTTCATCTCCAGTTAGGACCTCACCCTGGGACAGGGCTATCCTGATGGATTTAAAAATGGGTAAGAAGCGGGGTTTCAGATTATTATAGATTGCATTAATAAATTCTTCAACCACTGCAACAATACTGCTTCTGATTTGCTGGCAGATCTCAGGCAGTGTTGCTTCCTTCATACCAGGCAGCTTAATCTGTGTATCCCTCAGGAAGGTAACAGCGGCATTAAGTAGATGTTGAATGGCTTTTTGTTTCTGAACAACAACATTTCTGAATAAAACAGAAAGTTGTCTAAGATCAGGAGCATTATTGTATGAAATAGTGTAGGCTTCAGTTAGGGCAGTGACGAGAGTTTTCTTCAGTCTGTTGATGGCACCAAGAATACCATGTTTTTCGGCAAAATTGGTAATAGCAGAGGTGATGGCAGGTACTCTTTCTTTCAGGCCCAGGATCAACTTTTTGGGTGCTTCCAGATTGTAGTCAGCCTGGAAATGTATTTTTTCATCTTCATTTGCAGCTACTTTTACATTTAGGATGTCAATATCTTTTTCAGGTGCAGACTGTAAAAGAGATTGATAATTAATAAATAACAAAAAAAGAATAGATAATGCATGTATAAATAAACCATAGTGGGATGTTACAAAGCTACTAACCACGCAATGGCCATAGAGGCGTGAGGTCAACTCCAATGGAATCTTTCCCTGGAGTTGATAACCAAGGAAGCCAACTGATGGTGAAGAAATTGAGGCAGTCAGTCCCTCTCTCTGAGCAGCATACCGAAGGTGCATGTCAGTAAAAGTTGTGCTGGTGATGTCAACATTCATGGTATGGCTGGGATCACTGAAACATAATTTACCATGATATAAGATATAAATGGTGTAAAACATTACTTATAAATATAATGCACCACTAGAAAATGCAGTAAAAACCCATTTTACCTCGGAATGAAAACACTGCTGAAGTCCATGGTGCAATCATTATGTTCAAGAAAAGCCTTAGCTTTTACACTCAGAACTTCATTTTCCATGGCAGTACTGAGATAACCTATTGTAGATTGACGCATAAACAACAGATTAAGTACTGGTTTTTTTTTTATTGAAAGTTGAATAAAATGAAATTTATTGAAAGTAACAGGGAATTACAGCATGCAGTAGTAAAGTACACACTTGTCATTAATATATAACAACATACTTACTATCAAGATCATGTTCCAGCAGCACAAATGGAGACTTGGATGAAGACTTGAAAACAACTTTGAAGACTGGGGCATTTCCTTCCATCTCAATCACAATGTTTGTTATATATAGTGGAGAAGCCATTTTTGTGGTATAGGAAATCATTTGCTTGCTCAGAGTCAAGTCAACTAATGTCTTCTCATAGATGAGGAAGTCACCAAGATTGGTTTGCTGAGACAGGTCAAATTCTACATTAGCAGTGATGGAGCCCATTTTAACCTCAACCGCAGCCTTGGCAGCATGCTTACCCTTTGTGTTAAAGTTGGCAATGTTCACTTCATTATTGGAAAAAAGATCCATGGCAGTGTACACACTGTCAAGTTCCATTTTCATGTCAAGGTTTTCATCGACATCAAACTCTACTTTGAGGTCCCCACGATTGACATTTACATTACCAATAGTCTTCAGTTTGGAACGCAGCTGTTCACCAGACATGTACATAGTTGCCTCATTATTCAGTTCTCCCTTCACAGTGCCAGTTTCCAGAAACTTTCCATTAATCCCACCCTTTGTGGTAGACTCAATAGAAATAGAAGATGCAACTACATCTACCTTCAAAGTGTGTTCCGTAGCACCATTACCTGCAGCCTTAATAATGGGAATGTTATATTTTTGTTTGATTGTTAGGGTAGATTCTGCAATTGGATGTTTTTGGGTGTCTGCAAGCAGGTTATGGTTAAGTGTAGTGGTAAGCATTGGCAGATAAATATTTGCATCCGTGGTCCCAGCTAGTGCAGCCTCCAAAGTTTCGGTGTTCACTGTCAAAGTGCTGTTATGGGCTCCTTCAATGAAAACATTCCTTAGAGATAGCCCATTAACCAGTTTCAGACCTTTCTTCAAAGTGAGGCTGCTTGTACCCTCAAGTTCTGCACTCAGTTGTATACACACTGTGGTAAAAGAAGCATCAATGCTGACGCCACGGTCATTATCTCCATATATTCTAGCGTTGGTGATTAGGTCGATAATAGAAGACTTGAGAGACATCTCAGAGATTAAGCTGCTCATTTGGTAGATAATTTTTGCATTTACATCAATGGCTGGCTTGGTTTTATAAAGGTACTTAAGGCCACTAATCTCATACAAGTTGACATCATTCATGGCTGGAATTGTTAGATCAATGACTGATATATACATTTTTGGGATGTTAAAATGAACATTAAGAAACTCCAGGTCAGTCTCTCCATACACAGCAGCATAAATTCCTGTCTGATCATCATTATTAGCAACTGTAAAGTTATAGCTGTATTTATGCTGGCTGAAGTGGATGAGTGCTGCAGTGTTAATATACTGCTTCATGGAGTTCAGAATTAAGGTGTAATTATTCTGAAGACCACAGTTCATGGAAAGGGATTCTTGGAGACTTACATCGGCATTGCCTTTGTTCTGGATATCAACATTGATTTCAGTAGGACAGACCTTGACGTTAACAGTGTTGGATAGGGTACCACTAACAACTCCGATAAGCTCTGTGTCATGTGTTGCTTCCACGTCAATCTTCATCCTACCAAGGTGAACCTTTCCAGATGCTACCATTAAACTGTTTTTGATGAATGGGGATTGAGTCTCAATTCTGCCCTTGAACTCAATAGTACTAAGACCAAGTGCGTCAACATTCAGTGTTTCCTTTAACTTTAGGGTAGCACTGTCTGTGTCTCCGTTAAAGGTCAATGTAACCTTTGTGGGTGTAATAGTGCAGGACAATTCGCTTTTGTGGCTGCCCTTATCAGAGTAGTCAGAAAGTGCAAATTTGCCTTTGCCTAAATTTCCAGCTTTCACTGTAATGGTGTTGCCTTTCTGCGAAAGAACTGCTGACTGGCTCAGAGAAGCCTCACTGGTCAGTGATAAGAAGGGAATATTCACTTGATGATTGTAGCTTGTTTGTGATGAGGCTGTCATTCCACCTTCCACTGCAAAGAATGCTTTGTTAGTTACGTCTGCTGAGAAGGGTGTGGTAGTTACCCTCAGAGTAGTTTGGGCAGTTGCCTGGGCAGAAATGCCATATAATGTAACTGAGGCCTGGTGTTCAGCAGTCAGGGCACTATGTATGAACTTGAAAGTATCAGCAATAATCACCCGGCTCATTTTTGGAAGACCAATGCGCAGAGTGGCGTCCAGATTATAGCTTAAAACCTTAAGGCTTGAAGATTCTCCTTCAGAATTAATATGTGCTATGAAATTATGCTTTTGTTCTATGTCAGTGGAATTATGGAGTTCAACACTGGTGCTCAGGACATAAATGGGGCTGTTAACCATGATCCTGCCTTGAAGCTTTCCGAGCGCAGGCAAAATCAGTGTATTAGGGATTCTGGGCAGCTTGATTTCAGGAATCTGAAGAGGGATGTCAAGGTTGTACTTCTCAATCAGTTTAGGGATGGCAGGCAAGGAAATATGAGGTAAAGTAACCTCTGGCAGTTTGAATGTAGGTAAGTCAGGAAAGTTCACTGGGAGTTTTCCAATGTAAACCATATCAACAATCTTCTCAGTTTTTAGGTTGATAATGATGTCAGCAAGAAATATGAGTGTTAGGT
Source organism: Tandanus tandanus (assembly GCA_039654325.1). Lineage (NCBI taxonomy): Eukaryota > Metazoa > Chordata > Actinopteri > Siluriformes > Plotosidae > Tandanus > Tandanus tandanus. Next base: position 13,932,373 of record JBCNYH010000002.1, on the reverse strand, counting down.
TGATATCATCATAAGTGATGGTGATTTCTGGGACAGTGCAGGAGCCCAGAATGGTGAAACTTGGAATATGTAAATGTACAGGGAGCTCAGCCTCCTGAAGTTGCTGCAAACTGAATTTGCTGGAGGGAATAACCAGGTCAGTCAGCAGGATGGTGAAGGAAGGTATCTCAATTTCAAACGTCTTGAGGGCTTTGCAAACATTATGAATGATTTGCTTCAGCTCAGTGACAATTTGTTGATCACCAAGGATTTTTGTGGCCGCTTCAACGTAGTCATGACATGCATTAGTAAGTACAGACAAAACATGGTTATAGATTTCTTTTACTTGCTGCAAAGCCTGTTGCAGTTCTCTTCTAATGTCTGTATCAATAAGGTGCTGCTTGAGTGCCTTAAAAATTGTTTTAATATTGTTAAGCACAAACGTGTCAATTAAATCTGTCACTGGTTTTATGGCATCTGAGATTTTGCCTGATCTTAGCTGTTCCAGGTAAGCAGACGTGGATGACAGGACATAGTTAAGGAATTTGCTCATTGCCTCAAGATTCTTGGAAAGCTCAAGTGACACAATAAAGCTGTTAAGATCTTCTCTAAGCTCACTAAGTTTTTGATTAACCTCATCTACAAATGTATTGTATTCAAATGACTTCAGTGATTTAGCAAAATTCTCAATTATGTTGTTCAAATCATCAATAAACTTCTTTATATCTGTTGTCTTCAGGTAGGTGAGGGCATCATCCAGCATCTCTGGGAAAGGAATCGGAATTGATTTCAGAATGTTTCCAAGGGCTTGGATGGTTTCATCAATTTTGAACTGTTTGATGAGTTCCAGAAGCTTGTCCAACATTTCTTCAGCCCTCTTGTCAAGCTCATATTTTATTACAATGTCTCTCATGTTGCTGTAGATAACTTTGCACTGGTCAATGATGTCCAGTTCAGTGATCAGCTGCTTTAGTGTATTGGAAATTTTGCTGATATCTTCTGTGGGAAATTTGGCAAGGAGTTGCTCTGTGTACATTTCAGTTGTTGTAATGATGTTTTGCATAAACTGAGCCTTATCAAATTTCACGACCATATCCTTCAGATCTGCCACATATTGCTCTAGATACAATTTAAAGATATTCAGGTCTTGAACAGAGAATACAGGAATGTGGTTGTCTTTCAGTTGAGTCGTATCAATCTGTTTAATCACATTTTCGATGGCTTCAATTACAGCAAGGAGCATACGCCTGATGTCATATTCTTCACTGAGTGAAGTTACTTTCTGCATAACAGACATGGCACCATTCAGCATCGATTCGCGTACACGAATGGCATGAGTATTTAATTCAGCAATAACCTTCAATGTGACAGTCCTCAGTTTACTCAAAGCAACCTTCAGCTCCTCTGTAGTGATTGGACAGTCCTGGACAAATGCAATCAGGCTCTTTTTAATCTGCTCAGCTTTTTCGTCGAAATTAAACTCACTTACACGCTCAGTAAAGTGTTGCAGAAGGGTCTGAATCTTCAAGATAAATTCCTCTTTTTTCATGAATTCTTGTAATGCCTCAATCAGATTTATAGTTGTGATTCTGAGGTTCTCCAGGACTGCAGGCAGACTTTCCAAAAGCGGCAGGTTGATAACATGACTCTCTGCATTTTTATCATACTGCAGTAAAGCTGATATTGAATAATCCTGGCTTTCTCTGTATGTGAATACTCCAGACACTTCAAGTCCAATCTTCTCAGGGTTGTTATAAGCTCGGAGTTCTTGGTTGAATAGATTGTTGTTTATTTTAGACTTTGCTTTTACTGATGCTGATTGCTCAGAAACTGTTAGTTGGGTATCAATCTTCCTATCAAATTCAGCCTCAAAAATTATTCGGTTATCTACCTCATGCATAGCTGAGAACCTACATTCATGGGAATGGGCAAAAGCAAATGGTTCTGCCTTCAGAAGGATTTTGTTGTACACCTGAGCACTATGTTTCCCATACAGATAGAACTCCACATCACCACTGGCAAGGGCATTCAAGTTAATGCTGAATGGAGCAGCTGTGGCCCGAAGAGTAGAAGTGAAATGCACAAGTTGGGATTTAAAACTGGCATCATTGTTTACTCTAACACCGAGTCCAACAATTTCCATTTCAGTGTCTTGGCTTATGTGAGCTCCCATGAGTTTTCCAGCTGTGCTCAATTTTGCAGTTCCGGACAGATGTGAAAGCTTGATTTCATAGTTGTTTTTCAGTTCTGTATTCACGCCAAGCTTCAAATGACTTGACACTCCAGCACTTGCAGTGTAGGGTTCAGCCTGAGCTGAGATGTCATACAGGTACCAAACATTCTCTGCAATGTCAATTCGAGACTTAGAAATGATATCTATGGATGACATTGTGGCAGTCATAGAGTTGGTATTATCAATAAGCATCTGATTTATTTCTCCTTTTGTTTGAGATGATAGAGAAAATTTAGAAGAATGTAGGATACCATTGAATGTATTCTGAAGAGTTAACAGGCAGTTTACTGAAGTGAAGCCATGAGTATTCAGGCCATTTTTGTCCAGGGTCACACTGGCTTTGTGAGTAGCTGTGTGTTTAGCTAGCTTTACAGAAGCATTACTGTTTACAACCAGACCGTTAATATTGAGAGTTGCAGCAAACAGAGAGTTGATATGATCTTCAGAATTACCGGAGGTTGTTTCAATTTTCATGCTAATGTCTTCAGGCCCAATATTTGCTTCAGCAATATTGTGGATGTTCAGCCCCAGAGATAATGCCTTAGTGTCTGATTTAACAGCATACTTTGATCTTGTAAGAGTGACTTCAGCATTGTGTGTCAGCATATTCTCAAATGCAGCTGATTTTGATACAATGGATAGCTTTCCATCAACAAAGTTTGCTTCAATTTTGTTCTGTGCCTGGAAAGGTGCTGACTTAATTTCTAATGTTGAACCAACTCTTGCCTCTGATTTAAATGGGAGGAGAGCAAGTGACTGCATAAGGGTGACATCACCAACAATAGGACCAGTCATAAAGGATCCTTTTACTTGGCTGTCTCCAGAAACGTCTCCTGTGTTGACTCCCAGTTGGCCTGTATGTTCCAGAGAAAACTTGAAAGGGATTGTAGGGAACTTCCTGTAGGGATTGAGGGCTTCAAACATGCTGGTTGATTGTATGCGAACTTTCTCTGTCAGCTGAATTTCTTCAGCAATCTTGAATCTAGCTTCAATGAGCTTGTGGGTGACAGCAGTGCTCATCTCTGCCTTTAGAGTTTCGGTAATTGTTCCAGAAATCAAGGCAGATCCTGTGTAGAAGCCAAATAATTTTATTAGTCATGTTCTGTTTTTAAGCGGTTCAGAAAATGAATGAATGAATGAATGTTCTGTTTTTATTTTTTCTAGACAACTTGTAATTTACTTATTTAGCTCATTTTGTGACACATGCCCAAAACAGTCATAGAGGTAAGTTCCTACCGTTAATTTTAATGGAAAGGAGATCTATAGGGCCAGTTCCATTTACATCAACTTTTACAGAATAGCTTGGATGTTCATCAGAATCTCTGCCAGCTGACACACTCGCCTCCAGATCATACAGGTTGCTGTTTAGCTTACCAGCCACTTCTGCCTTCCCAAGAGTGGGCAAAGACAATGTCAGGGTCTTAGGAACAAAGAGCTCAGGCAGTGGAACTTTAATAGAGTCAATCTTAAGTCCAAGCTGAGGCACATGCATATTTGGTGTGGTGAGAGCAGGTGGAAAGTTCAGATCCTTTGTCGATTTGCCACCAAGAGGCATTGGCAGAGAGATTGTGTAGTACTGCTTTCCAAAGTGGTACTCTGCATCTGCCTCACTGTTGAAAGAAAAAACATCTTACTAATACAATATATCCTGACAAATATTCACACCTAATTGCTGTTATTATTATTTTTATTTTAATTATTATTAGTATTATGATTATGATGATGATGATTATTATTACTATTATTGTTGTTATTGTTATTATTATTATTATTATTATTATTATTATCATCATTTTGCTGTGTGTCTATTTAATATAGCTATTTTTGTTGCTCTGTGATATATTTTTCATCTTTTTAAACAATTGTGGGGTTTACTTACAAATTTAAAAACAGCTTCTCAGGCACCTCAAATTTAGGGAGGGAAGGAATCCTTAATTCTTCCACATAGGGAATCTTGGATGCGTGAAGATAGGAATTTGTGACCTGCAAAATAACAGAAAAAGAATGGGTTATGCTATTTATATTTAACACACAAATATATTTTCTGAATTTTGTAAAATTTATTTTAAGATAATTCAAGTTTTATAAACTTTACCACCTTTTAAATTATGATTAGCTCATAATCAACTGTTTCCCAATACAAAACCCAGTAAGTTGAGCCCAATTTTATGTATGTAATTATTTAGGTATGTAAATATATACAATATTCCTAGCACATTGTAAGAATGAAAATATAAATGATAGACAAAAATGTGACAAAAGAATTTTTTCAGCTGCACATTTAGGGCTGTGCTTAGTTTACATAAAATGTTTGTTTGTTTGTTTGTTTGTTTTTTCTTACCTGTATCGAATAGGCTAAAGCATCACGGACCTGCATTTCTGACTGTCCAATATATAGATCCAAAAAGTCTTTGATGTCATTATTGGAAATAATGTTCGCGGTTTTGAAATCCGACTCAATCTTTGCTTCTACTTTCTCATGATCTAGAAAAAAAAGTAACAAAAAAAAAAAAGAAATGTATTATTTGTCAATACAAATTAGCTTCACATACTAAACTGTTGTGTAATGTCATCCACTCTCACATGAATCACAAACTCAATTTAAATGAAAAAAAAAAAACAGTGAAAGAAACATAACATGTTGGAACTAACAGTAAAATCCATTCACATCTCATGACTTAAGCAATAATATAAACTGTATTAAATGATATCATTAGGTGATGGAATGATTCAGAGGAATGATTCAGAGAGCTTGACATAGCATTAATGAACTATTATATAATAACTACTACTCCTCCATTATTATTATTATTATTATTATTATTATTATTATTATTATTATAAAATACCATATTTTAGGGTGAGTTTCTGCTCAGAAGATGCATCAAGAAGTTTAAGGTCACTCTCAAGCTCCAGTGTCAGCTCCTCTTCATGCTTTAGCTTAGCAGACATTTCTGCCTCAGCCTCAAGAGATGGGACAAGCAACTTAACCTGCAGCAGAGCATCTTTCATTGCTACAATCCTGGAAGAGATTAGTTTAGGGTATTAAGGGTATTAGTTTAAAATGATGTAAGTGCTCCCCAGTGTAGATACTGCTTGAGAATGATACACTGTAAGTTATAAACAGGTAAAATACATACTTTGCCAGGCCAACCAGAGATGCCTGCGGGATGTTTTTGTTGATGAAGTCAATCTGGATGGAATGTGTTCCTTTGTCCTTAGTGCTTGGGTCAGCAACACCAATTCTAATTCCAGCCTCGATGTCATAGTCAGGGATTAGGAGTTCACTAGAAACAGTGTATTCCTTTCTACTGAACATGAGCTTGGATTTTGCCTCAAAGGTGGTTCCTGAGATTAGTGGAGGCAGATTATGGTTGTTTGATTACGAGATTCGGCCTTATATTCAGGTATATTTAAACATATGCTGCATGTACATTGTATCATACCTTCAGCTTTTACATCTAATGTGACTTTGTCGATGTTGTCTTCGTATAAGTAGTTTATAGTGGCTGTGTACTCAGAGACATCACCTGTGGGGTGCAACTCAATAGCAAATCTAAATATAGGAAAAACAAGTTCAGAATTTATACACACACATACAGAGAGAGAGAGAGAGAGAGAGAGAGAGAGAGAGAGAGAGAGAGAGAGAGAGAGAGAGAGAGA
>JBCNYH010000002.1:13906424-13918084 GCA_039654325.1 Tandanus tandanus | reverse complement strand
ATATATATATATGTGTGTGTGTGTGTGTGTGTGTGTACATATATCCTGTTAAGAAGCTGTCGGCTCAGCAAAAGAAAGAAAGGTATCTCTTCTTTGCCTATATTCCAGACTGTATGTTCTCTACATCGCTTACTGATAGCTACCACTCCTTTCATCAGATCCTTTCTGTTGCTGGACAAGGTACACACAGAGATCAATGCATGGCCACATGAGGGTCATTGATCTTTTCATTCAAAAGACCTTTGGTTTATTAAGCATTTTTGCACAAAAGTTTATTTTAAGGGTCTATCCAGTGAAGGGAACAGTGTATTTGCTTTGGATATTTCATTAGTCATTACCCAATGAAACATTTGCACTGTATTGCATGAACATGATTTATATCCCTGTCCACAATGTTTTAACACATTACTATACCAACATGCTGTATACAGACTTTAAGAGTAAGATTGGTGTGTGGGATAGAATGGGTTGGAAGATGAATAAAAATAGAAGTGTTCTGATACAAAGCCAAAATTAGATAGAGCGTAAAATTGGTGTAGAACATAATAAAGGATATAAAGGATATAAAGGTTTTTTTTTCCCACACTTAAAAGTCACTGATTCATTCTTTTATCTAACACTATAATAGGGACCTTAGACCTTTATTTTACATTCAAAAGGTGGCCATGTTTATTTTTGTCATATACTAAAAAGCAGTCACAGGAATCCAGGGGTGGGATTCAGTGACAACTTGGTGATAGTGGGGCTTGAACCCCTGAGCTTGGGATCAGTAAGCCAGCACCCTACCACTGTGCCACCACTGGCCCCACAGGAATTCAAAGGAAATCAGCCATAACAATAAAAACATTATGACTACTGAGAAGTGAAGAGAATAACATTAATTATTTCATTACAGTGGCACCTGCCAAGCAATAGGATAGCATAGGCAGAAAGGGAGCAGTTAGATCTTAAAGTTGATGTGTTGGAAGCAGAAAAAAAAAGAAAATTGAATGATCTGAATGACTTTAATAAGAGCTGTACTGTGAGGATTCAACAACGGGATCTAATCACCTCCAAAATGGCAGGTTTTGTGAGGTGTTCCTGCTATGTATTCCTGCCAAAAATGTTTTAAGGAAGGACAACTAGTGAACTGGCAAGAATGTCATGGGTGCCCAAGGCTCAGTGTTGCGGGGGTTGGGGGGGGGGGCATACGTGTGGTCTGATCCAACAGAAGAACTACAGTAGCACAAACTGTAGAAACTGTTAATGCTGGCTATGATAGAAAGGTGTCAGAACACACGCTAAATTGTTGGTTTTAATGTTATGGCTGATCGATGTAAAATACATTGGAATAACTAAATAAATGTCATATTGTTCACCTAATAAGCTATATTATTATGTCAGCTTAACCTAGTTAAAATCTATTGGTATGAAACATACGACTCTCAGTTTCATACCTGACAGGAGTGCTGAAGATCTTTTCAGCCACTCCAACTTCACACGTATGTGCCCTCAGAGTACAGGGCAAATAATTTTGTGCAACGATACATAAAATAAGTCTTATCATGATTGTGTGTAAAAGTTCACCACAATATCAAAACTCTGATAAAGGCACAGGGATGGTAATGTCCTTACGCAAGCCTTCTGAGGAGAACAAAAACATTACATATACATACATACACATATAATACATTATGTAAGAAACCTTAACCTGAAAAAATCTAATAGGACAATGTGTTGACTTATTAATATATTGTATATTACTGGAGTCCATACTAGAAGATGAAAGCCAATGTAGTGATAGAAAATTGTGAAGAAGAATTCCCCTGTAAATGGTATGGGAAAACTGTAGAATGAAACACAGTGAAGGAAGATGTGTTAGAGGACATTTAGATGGAGAGAACGTAAAGGTAAAACATATTGAGGGAGAAAATATTGAGTGAGAACATGTAGCAGAATAAAATACTTCTCGACCAATGCATCACAACACTCACTCACCCTCTCACTCAATTGACGAACCACTTAATCCTATTAGGGTTGCGGGAAGGCTGGAACCTATCACAGCCAACACTGGGCAAAGGTAAAGTACAACCTGAACAGCTCGAAAGACCATCGCAGGGCGACACACACACAAAACCATTCACAATCACATTCACACCTACAGGCAATTGGGAACAGCCAGTAAGCCTAATGTGCATGTCTTTAGACAAAAGAAACCCATGCAAGCACTGGGAGAACATACAAACTCCACACAGAAATACCCGAGCCCGGGATTCGAACCCAGGACCTTCTTGCTGTGAGATGGACATGCTAACCACAAGTGTGCTTAGTGTGCTTATTTGAGTTGCTGTAGGCATCCTGTCATCTTAATTCAGCCTGGTCATTCTCACCTGATCTCTCTCATCTACAAAAATGTGTTTCAACCTGCAGACCTGCTCACAGAACGTTTTTTCCCTCCCTATTGTGTATAAACTCTAGACTGTTGTGTGTAAAATTCCCAGGAAATCAGCTTTGAAATATTCACACTTTTTCTTCATTGTGATGTTTGATGGAAACATTTTGACCTATATCTGCTGTATTTATGCATTGTGTACATGCCACATGATTGGCTAATAAGATAACTGCTCAAAAGTGCAACTAAACAGGTGGTCTTAATAAAGATGATAATGAGTATGTAACATCACACACAGTGTTTACCAGAATTGCAAACTAAGTAATTAAAATTATTTAAATTAATTGCATATTTTTTCCAGAATTCCAAAAATTATAGCATTACTCAATGTTGAAAAAATTGTGCAATCACGTTGCAATTTTTACATTTCTAAAACAAATACCAGCACAAATTAAAAGAGAATGCAGTACTAACACATAAAAAGGGCTAAAGAGAAGCATTCATGGAGTGTGGATGATGATCAGATAAAAGTGATGTTCAGATGATACTGAAACTTTTGCCTGGTGATGTTGTACATATTAAGACTACACCCTGGAAAAAAACAATAATTTATGATATATTACATGTCAGGTTAAGGACCAAGTTAACCTGACATGTACAAGTAATCATTACCTCCACAGTCAGGAACAGAGGTATCCTTTGAAAGTCACATTTCTCATTTCATTGATAGAAAATAGGTTTAGGGGATAATACATTTTTTTTCCCAGGAAGATAATGCATCACGTTTCCCCCAAAGTAAAGATTGCTTAAACTTTTTTTTTAGGAAAGGCAGATCGATTCATTGACATGGCTAGCAAACGGTCCAGATGTCAGTAGGATTAAAAACTAAAAATTGGTCCATGACAAGGTTCCATCTTGCAAAGCTGTTCTACCCACCAAGAAAGTTGGAACACACTTGATGGAGAATATTGCTTGTTATTAGTGAAATCCATGCCTCAGAGAATTTACTCATTTACCTACTCCAGAGAACAAACAACAAAGTACTAAAAAAGTACTAATAGTGTTCAATATTGAAACTGATTTTTAAAAAATAATTCCATATTTTTTTCCCTCGACATCAAGTGATTCCATATTTTTTCTTTATTAATCTAAAAAACAATATTCATTCATCCATACATTTTCTGTACCGCTTAATCCTAACTAGGGTCGCAGGGAGGCTGGCGCCCATCTCAGCCGACTCTGGGTGAGGGCAGAGTACACCCTGGACAGCTGGAAAACAATATATGCAATTAATTAAATCATTTTATTTAAACTTTTTGCGGTATGGGTGGTACAATGGTTAGCACATCCGCCTCACCGCAAGAAGGTCCTGGGTTCGAATCCTGGGCTTGAGCATTTCTGTGTGGAGTTTGCATGTTCTTTCTGTGCTTTTGTGAGTTTCCTCTGGATACAACCGTTTAGTCCCACAGTCCAAAGACGTGAACATTAGGTTAATTGGCTGTTCCAACTAGCCCTTAGGTGTGGATGTGAGTGTGAATGTAGTTCAGCTGAGATCCTAATAGCATTAAGCAGTTCAACAAATGCATGAGTGAGTGTTTAGATTAAAGCCAAAATATTCAGATATTAAACAAAAGGTCCTTTTAGTGTGGTGATTCCATAACTTTTGTCAGGGGCTGTACTACAGTATTACCTAAATTCAATCTATTGAAAAACCAGTACCAGTTTGAGCTGATCAAATGACCTGCCATTAACCGCTGATATCTGATTTATTACTCTGGTATCTGATTCAAAGTCCTATTGCTCAACCTTTTTCACTTATGTAATCTAATATTAACCTGATGTCTAAAATATGTTACTGAGGAAACTAGTTTCACAGAGCAATGTCATTTATGAAAATATCCTTCATGTCGCTGTCTTCACCAGGGCAAAAACAATGAACAGATATGGGTTATGGGTCCTGGGTTTTAGCTTGAGGCATAATAACTGTCGGTTTTGTACTTTCTCCTAGTTTGATCAATCTTTCCACTGGATAAACTGATTTCTAGCTACTGGCTAAAGCATGGTGGTAAATGGAATGGTGCCTCTGAGTTGCCTTTAGGAGTGAATGAAATAATAAATATTGGTTTAGGGTAAATTATTCAGATCGAACAAAGAATATGTTCAAACCAGATACAAATGCAATTACAAACAGGAGGCACAAAATTGTTTGTCTGTTGTCTGTAGTTTGCTCCAGTGGCCTGACATAACCAAAAATAGAAAAGAAATGTGTTGTTTAAACACCATGACGACCTATTATTAAGTGGACACTGTTGTCAAATGTAAATGACAGTTGATTGGGAAAGAGAAAACTGTTTTGAAAGACAGTTAGGTAGCTAGCTCAGTCACATTAAATATATCTGCAGATGCTCGGGAATTGAGTAAAATTAAATTTTCATTTCATTTTCCAAACCACTTTATCCTTTATTCAAGTACAAGTTCAAGTTCAAGAAGCTTTATTGTCATTTCAACCACATATAGCTGACGCAGTACATAGTGAAACGAAACAACATTTCTCCAGGACCAGGTGCTACATAAACATACAACAAGGATCAAATCAAAATTTGTACAACAAAAACAACACAGAGCTAGGACCAGTTTTTTGTCCTAGCCACATAAAGTGCAAAGTGTGCATCTATGTGCAAACAGTGCAAAACTGTTACAGACAGTACAGTGCAACAACAGTACTAAAAAGAAAAAGACAACACAAGAATGAGACACTTAGCGCTAAGAGAGAGAGAGAAAAGGATTATATGGAATATGAAAATTAAATAATATTAAAATGAAATGAAATGATGTACAGAGTAGAATCGGTTGAGGTAGTGCAAATAAAATATAGGCCTAGATCTTAATATAAACATAGCAGCGTAATGAAATAATGACAAGGTTGAGGTAGTGCAATAAATAATGAACGATGTAAGTTATGTGTATGTGTGTGTGTGTGTGTTTGTGTGTGTGTGAGGGACAGAGGGTATTAGGGTCACGGCATGGCTGAAGCCTATACACCTGACTTGGGTGAAGGCAGGGTACACCATTCACCCTCATGTTCACAGCTAGGGGAAGTTGGCCTAAGATGCATAGCTTTGGACTGTGGGAGGAAAGCAGAGCACCCAGCGGAAACACAGGCAAGCATGGGGATAACATGCAAACTCCACACAGAAATGTCCTCTACGGGCACGGAGCTCGAACCTAGGACCTTCTTGCTGTGAGGCGGAAGTGATAACCACTACACCATCATGTCGTCCATGAGTAAAATGATTTGATACTTTTTTTTTTTTAAGTAAAATTATTAAAATTAAGTAAGATTATTATTTGCAGTCTATTGTAATATTTTGTGAATCAATAATGCCTTCTTTTTTCCAGTAGCCCTGTTGTGATTACAACTGTTTTCAGAGTTTATGGAAAACCCTTGCTGTTGAGCCCATGCTCGTTTCTGATTTGAATACTGTTGAATAAATAAAAGAATGAATGATTGTCCATTCATGACACAAGTTCCCACAGAAAACACATTCTACAGGAACTGTACATTTATCTTTTGGTCAAGGTTTAATAAATTGCAAGCAGAATTGTTTAAAAACATACAGTATAACCGAAACACATGCTGTTCTTCCACTGGTGAAAGCATATATTACACTTCTAGACAAACCGTCTGCACATGTATATTATAGATGGACATTGACCCTCACAGCTGAGTTGGACTTAACCTTTGTAACAAGCACTGATGAGCTCATGCATTTCAAATCAGGACTGTAACACCTAAGATGGAAAAGAAACTGCTGAATAGCAATTAAGAAAGGAAAACAAATCTTTTATGACAAAAGTACGACTCCAGATGCACTGTGTAGGAATAGTTCTTGTCTTGCTTTACACCAAAGCAGCACTAATCTTTTAAACACATTTTCACTTATTTAAACATTGAATTTGTCATTTATTATGTTTATTGTTGTGTTGTCAGGATATGTGAAGATAAGAGTTAAGTCAAACAATGAATCATTTCACTATTTGATCCATTTAGTCCTGTCACGTTTCCAGAAATCCATTACTAAATCACACGTCATCTATTGCTGGGTGGTTCAATTCCCAATGAATGAATGAGTACTGATTACAATGAATGGCATATGGAGAAAAAAAAGTTCTGTTTCATTATCTCTGACTCTCAGTTCAGTAGAGCTGAAAGATGTCACACTGGAGGAAACATCTAGATTATACAAGAGTTTACAATTCATGCAGAAATTCAGTATTAGGCCCTGGTGGCCGGTTCATGCTAATAAGTAGAAATGACTGCACTAGCTTCAAAAGAATTAAATGAATATCCAGATTTCTATGATATGGTTTATCATAAATAATTGTGATGCTGCCTCCTTGACCAGTTTGACTGGTTCTATATAGCTTTGCCAAGGTCTAGACTAAATTTCTGTTAGACAAAATATCATAAATCCACAATCAGTTATATTTTTAACTCCATGTTTTAAACGTAAATGATCTAATATTTACTAGAGCTTACTGAATGCCCTGTGTTTTTATTTTCTTTAAGAGAACAGAGAGTCTAAATATTGTGGAACAGGCAGGAACAAGGTAGCTAGCAGATAGTCAGTTTAGCCTTTTTGTCTGCTGCTTTAACTTAGCATTTGTATTTTTGTAATCTTTCTTCTGTAATGTTATAATCTGATATTGCCCAGAGAATGACTTTAACAAAGTATGTGGAGCTACAAAGTGGCTATAAATATTTTTATATTAATATACATATAGGAACAGCATAAAAGCTATGTGTGAAATATTATGCGGAACTCATAGATCTTTGACAGTTGCTCTTTTCTTTTCCATTAAAATTTCATTATTACATCAATGTTTTAAAACAAACTTTAAGCCATGCTATCTGAACAAACCGGGGGCATGGTGGCGTAGTGGTTAGCACATTTGCCTCACAGCAAGAAAGTCCAGGGTTTGATTCCCGGGCTCGGGGCGTTTCTATGTGGAGTTTGCATGTTCTCCCATGCATGGGTTTTCTCTGGGTGCTCCGGTTTCCTCCCACAGTCCAAAAACAAGCACAGTAGGCTAATTGGCTGTTCCAAATCATCCCTAGGTGTGAATGTGAGTGTGCATGGTTGCATGTAGAGTCGGCTGTGATGGGTTCCAGCCTTCTCGCGACCCTAATTAGGATTAAGTGGCTTAAAAAATGAATGAATGAATGACTGAATCTAGACAAACCAGTAAAAGCTTTGGAAGGCTCCTTTGTTTGCCAAAATTACTGATATTATAGGTACACTGCAGTCATAATTTGTGATGATCGCACCAATGTTAATTCCCAGTGCCAAAGCCTTACCTCCCTCCTGCAGATATACTCCCTAATTATTTCAACTTATTCACAAAGTGTCTAAAATATTAAGGTGCATATCAGGTTTATGGTTTATTAAGTAAGTGTATGACGCTAGGTTTATTATGTAAGTATCAGGTTTAGTGTGTGGACAACAATAGCATATGAAATTACAAATTTGTAATGTAGCAATCAGTAACATTACAACATTCAAATACATTTACATTTATTTTGTGAAAAATTGCTAATGGATTACTGTATATAATACTGGTCAACATCATTAACCAGTGAAGAACAACAGAAGTCAGCCACTGCTAATTAATTTCACTCTATATGAATTACACTTGTTGTTTAATCTCCTACTGGATCAGCTGCAAGGGTGCAAGGCTTAGAAATAATACAATGGTAAGTTACATTTACAGCCCTAATATCATCCATTTGCATAATGACTTGGTGTACATGACTTATAAAAACTACGGTTATGTGATTATAACTGTATACAGGCAATTACAGAATTCCCCAAATTAGGCCAAAACATTATGAAATAATATTGTATAAAATATGAGTGAGTGAGTGTGTGTGTGTGTGTGTGTGTGTGTGTGTGTGTGTGTGTGTGTGTGTGGAGCAGCATAGGTACATCATAAAGATACAGAAAAGAGAGCAGTGGTCAGAGTTCCACTCTAATCGCTTAACTATCATCTAAATTATTATTATCATGACATACGCTTGTGTTCGTCAGACAGCTAACTAAATTACTTGGGTACATGGTACAAACTGTACCCTGTAATCAGTCTGTTGTTGTCTGGACATTTGAGTTCACTGTAGACATGAAATGTACATCCATTATTCAAATTATACTCCTATGATCACAACAAACAGATTATTTTCTTTTTTTTCTGTTGTACAAAATATTTGTCTCTGGAAGCCCAGAAAAAAATACTTTCATGTCTTGATAACATCATGAAAAGTGTACATATTTATATGTGTGTACACTACTTTTTAAAATTCTTCTTTCCAATATTTTCTCATCCTCTGTTTATACAAATACAGCAGTTACTTATTTTGTGCAACACTGGATGTTTGGTTAGGGTTTTTTTACCCAAGCATTACAAATGTAGGATAATAACCTTGATTAAAAATGGACTCAGCACCATAAACAAATAATTACAAACTTTGTCCTGTTTTCCCATTGGAGGTAGAAAAGGGGCTGTTTTTGTAATCTGATGCTGACCCTGTAAGAGTGGTTTTTGAAAACAAATGCAGAAACCAAAATCAATAGTGACAAACTTTAGAACCTTTCGTTCTGACTTAATTTACCTATTTTTCTGGTAATTATAGAAATTTTCATTTTTATAATATTTCCTTGCAATTCTTTTTATATGAGCCATGTCATTTTTAGAAACCTTGCTGAATTTCTCCAAAACAACAAAAATAACAAAAAACAAACAAACAAAAAAAACAACAATCAATAAGATAAAAAGTGCAAATAACAATAATATGATATAGAAATATTGATCCTAATATGTCTGTTTTCTCTGGGTGAGTTTTTAGGGTGTTGATTTTTTCCCAGCTGCAGATAAAAATACAACGTGTTTATATAGTTGATAGAAAGTTGTTTATTATTTATTTCTTTATTTAATTTTTATTTTAATTCAGCCTTCATTTTAACATTTACTATACTGTTTGTCTCTCTGTCTGTCCATTTCAGCCTTTAAATGTCTGTTGTTGGATGTAGGCCTTCCCCGTTGACCTCCACAGTACCAGTGTGTATTCCAATACTGCTGTGAATTAATAAATAGTTTGATTCGCTGGTTTGTGCAAATTCAACTATGTTTAGAACGATGTTAAAAATACTGCTGTATGACCCATGCATGACAAAAAAAAAAAAAAAACGGTTACAGGCTCACAAATATCAAGTGCACAATAGCATATCCAAATACAAATACATTATGCACATTAAATGTGTAATGTGTTCTAAACAGATACAAATACAGATACAAACAGGAAGCACATCTGCTTTGGTTCCAGCTCTGGTTAAAATCTAAATACAGATCAGTGGCCTGGTTGGCGAATCATATCTATGCCTTTCTGTATTTGCAATGATATGTGGAATAGGCACAAGGCTATCTCTTACTTATTTTTATTTTATTTATTTATTTTTTTGTCTATATTTGTGTAAGGAATAATGTAGCTCCTAACTGTTTGTAGAGAGGGAGGTGTGTATCCTCAGCATGGGTTAGTGTGTCTAAGAGGAGTTTTTTATTTTCTCCTTTTTGTCCTTTACAAAAGATAAATGAATGAATTGCTGTTTATAGAGACTGCCATTGCATTTTTTAATGCTTATATTAAAAAGGTGTTTATCAGGCAAATCTACATACAGTCTGAATAGCAGAAAACAATGCAATTTGATGGAACACTCCAGGAGAATCGTAGTTCATTAAAAACTGAACATTTGAGTCAGTTCAATTACACATTCTAAGATATTTTATTTTGTTTTCTGGCATGAGTGGCCACATTTTTAGGGTTTTGTATACAGTTTAAAAAGGTCAATTTATTGAATAAACAAAAAATAAAATAAAATAAAAATGGTGCAAAGGACTAGAAAATGTGCTGAATACCTGGTAAAATACATCATGCTAGAATGGATTAGAATAGATTGTAAATAACAGAAGAACAGTTTTCTTACAGGTGTGAGCCATTCATGTTATCTTCTCCTACCCGGGTTTGTAACCTCTTGCTGAAGCTGGCTCCAGCAAATCCATTATATGGGAAAAACATGCAAACATGCCCCCTAGTGGAAATTTACAGACACTTTGTAGGCTGACTAGATAGTGTATAAAAGCTAGATACCAGCTGTGGAGTAATAAGGGCCCTAACCGCAAAACTCCAGGATGTTACATTAGCTTTTTTTGCAATCCAGTCTTTTTCTACAGTTAACCAAAATGCCCCTAAAATATTGTTCAAATATTGTTCACCACTCCTAAAAGCATTTTCTTTATGAACAGGTTTTAATTAAACTAATACATTTATGGAATGCACAGAAACTAATGTTAATCATATTGAATTAGGATAAAGCAGTGAGCTGTAAAGACCTGCTTTTATGACTGTCATAAGCTGTAAGTCTCCCTCCCTGCTTATATAACAGAAGGAGAACTGACGTGTGGGGCGGCACGATGGCATAGTGGTTAGCACGTTCGCCTCACGGCAGGAAGGTCCCGGGTTCAATCCCCGGGCTCGGAGTTGTTTCTGTGTGGAGTTTGCATGTTCTCCCCGTGCTTGTGTGGGTTTCCTTCGCGTACTCTGGTTTCCCTTAACAGTCTAAAAGCATGCAGAGTAGGCTAATTGGCTGTTCCAAATTGCCCCTAGGTGTGAGTGTGAATGGTTGTATGTGTGTTGGCCCTGCTATGGCCTGGCGAGCTGTGTAGGGTATACCCAGCCTTTGCCTGGAGTTGGCTGAGATGGGCGCCAGCCTTGCCGTGACCCTAGTTAGGATTAGGCATCTTAAAAATGAAATTACATATCTAGTGCCTGAATTTGTGAGTGAATATTTCCTTCTCTCTCTCTCTCTCAATACTATTACATTTATGGCATTTGGCAGACACCAGAGCAAATTTGTGATTTTAATCTTATGTATAAAGCTGAGCAGTGGAAGGTTAAAGGCCTTGATCATAATCAGTAACACAGAGCCTTAACCACTGAGCCACCATTGCCTACTACTACTGCTACTGCTACTGGACTGCTAATATTTAAAAATAAGACAAAGACTAGTATTTTAAAATAAGATTAAAAAAAATACATGTTGAAATTTGGCATGATTCAAATCAGAGGAAAGGGAAAACACACTTACAGAATTGTCATCATTTTCATTTTCTGAACCGCTTATTCCTAATTAGGGTTGCGGGGAGGCTGGCGCCCATCTCAGCTGACTCTGGGCGAGGG
>JBCNYH010000002.1:13893386-13904720 GCA_039654325.1 Tandanus tandanus | reverse complement strand
TCTTTTACATGCCTCTCACCATAGACAGTGAGAGACATGGCCGGCATTTGATAACCCAGTTAGCTGCACTGCGGGGACAGCAGTGACAACCCGCTGATAGTGGGGCTTGAATCCCCGACCTTGGGATCAGTAAGCCAGCACCCTACCACCAGGCCACCACTGCCCCCTTACAGAATTGTGTTGCAGATTTATTATTGCAAACCCGTAACCATATTTAACCTGATGGTTACACACCAAACCTGCTGTATAGCTAATACGGTCCTCTATCACATTTCACACTTAATAAAATACATGCACAATTTCTTCTGTGTTCTGTCACAGACTCTCATCTTTTTGGGTGGGATTATTCGCATTTTACATTTACAGCATTTGGCAGACGCTCTTATCCAGAGCGACTTCCAATTATCATTTTTATTCAACTGAGCAATTGAGGGTTAAGGGCCTTGCTCAAGGGCCCAACAGTGGTGATAGTGGGGAGTTAACCGCTGACCTTCAGGTCAGTAACCCATCGCCTTAACCACTAAGCCACCACTGCCCCATAACTGATGAGCGCACACACACACACACACACACACACACACACACACACACACACACACACACGGATTATCAGTCGAAGTGAAAGTTTCCATTTCTCCTTCAATAATAAAGTACTACACCGCCCTCTGCTGAACTACCAGATAGGTCATGCTTACAAAATCATTCTGACTTCACTACTAGTTAAAAAAAAATTCCCATCTCTCATCTCACTCACCCATTTTAGGCTGAAGCTTATGTCACCCGATTCTGGGTGAAGACGGGAAACACCCTGAAAAGCTGTGAAAGCCAGACCATCACACTCACACCTAGGGAGCAGCCAGTTAGCTTGATGTGCATGGCTTTGGACTGTGGGAAGAAACCGGAGTACCCAGAGGAAACCCACGCAAGCACAGGGAGAACATGCAAACTCCACACCGAAACGCCCTCACCAAGCTCAGGACTTGAACCCTGGACCAGATAGGTGGTACTCCAAAAATCATACCCACTTCACTAGTAAAAAAATAAATAAATTATAATATAGAAATAATGGATTTGTTGTATTAGGTGCTATCATATCATCATTCAGTGCCATCAGATCATTGCATTCAACAGAATTCAATTTGGTCAGGTTTTCAACTACCTGCATAAAAAGTGACATTTTTATTCGTTCTTTTACATGTTTAAAGACACTTGAGTTTCGGAGAAACCACTTTTTCCCCTCGCTGACTCAGAGAGCTTCTTTCCATAGAGCGACGCCACAGCTGCCTTTTCCGAAGAGGAGAGTGTTTGGACTAAACCACGCCGTTCCTTGGGGTGGTTTCTCAAAAACACTGTTAATGACGCACATTTTTACACCTTAGTTTAGGAATGTTATTTTAGTATCATATATTAAAAATATCTGTCTGAGTTTATTAAAGAAAAAACTAATTCACATGCAGTAAAACCGCATATCAATCATTACCCTTACACCTTTCCCCCCTTCTCATGGTTTTGGTCGCGCCCATGGAGAGCAGAGCGGGCGGGTCCAGGGTATCGGATCTCCCGGTGGCAGAAGTGATGATGATGATGAGGAGGAGGAGGAGGAGGAGGATTGAAGTGTTGCTGTTTTCTCTGAGGAAAAACTCAAAATGACTGATGTGCTATAAAATAACGTTTAGTTAAAGCTTCGCAGGAATGGATACGCTTGGGAATGTACTTTAAAAGTGTTTCAGTTGTTAGCAGGAGTGAATACTTTATTTTGCCCAGTTGTTGTTAATTAAAAAACAAGTATATTGTTCTCCAACACCACAGGAGTCTTAAAAATAATCAATAAACTTCTTCAAGGTAAGTTTAAATTCATACTAAAAACAAGCTGGGTCTTCATATCTTTACACCCGACCACCTGTTGGTCCAAACAGCTTTCTCAGAGTGTTTTATTCACACGTCAACAAACCCAGCCGTTCAGGTCGAGTAGGAAAGCGAGTGGGTTTTAAAGTCACTGTTCATAAAGCGCCTGTTTATCTGGATTCTTATTTCACAGCAGCAGTGATGGCAGGCGGTAGGTGCGGCTCGGCTGGTTATCCTTTAAATATTCGCTACTCCTAGACTTTTTTAGGTCTGAATGAAGAGTATAGTATTGATTATAGATGTAGATAAGATCTGATGATGGTGTTGAAGTTTGAAGTCGTGTACTAAGTGTAAAAGGGGTTAAAAAACAGTCTTCTGTAAATGTAACTGACTGAGTCACGACCACTTTCAGCTCTCTGGGACTGTTAGAAACCTTACTGGAGACATCTGTTGTTACTTTGGTTGATATATAGGTCAGGGAGGCTGTGTCGTGTAGAAAGTAGCCGAAATAACATGAATGGGGTTATCAGATAAAATACAGGCATTTATATAAGTGCAAATTTGGTTTATTTGACTCATTGATCGAGGTCTGCCTCACAGCAAGAAGGTCCTGGGTTCAAGTGTTTCGGTGTAGAGTTCGCATGTTCTCCCTGTGCTTGTGTGGGTTTCTACAGGGTACTCCGGTTTCCTCCTACAGCCCGAAGAGATGTACGTTAGGCCTCCTGGCTATTCCAGATTGCAACCCCAGGTTTGAGTGTGAAGGGTTGTATGTGTTGGCCCTGCGATGGTCTGGCGAGCTGTTCAGGGTTTACCCCACCCCAGCCTCCCCTTGACCCTGGTAGGATGAAGTTGATTGGAAAATGAGTGAGAGGGATGAGATGAGGTTAATGGAAATGATTTTAGTAGGTTTATTTCAGTGTTTTAAAATCTGTTCCGCCCAGCAATATTTCAAAAATCTTATGTTGCCATCCATTCCCGTCCGCTTCATTTTAGGTTCGAAAAACTTTAAATTCCTTTTAATTTGCAAGTTGAAAGGACATTCAACAAAAATAGACTAGTATCCTGGACATTCGGTGCATATTTACATGACTTTTTGGCAACTGAATTTGGGTAGGAATCCTGATACAGCGCCTTTAATCAACAGTAGACTAAGAATAATAATAAAAAGAAATACAGAATAAAAGATCTGCAAGAGCCTGAGTATGGGGTTAATGTATACACAATTCATGCAAAATATATGTTTTATGTATGTATTTATTCCATCAAAAACAGACAGTCGTAAAATGACTGGTGGAGCGAACATACACATTGACTGACCTTTCGCGTGGCACTAACTGACGTATATAATGTCAGATCCTTGTTGTGTAATAGGGCCTAACGATTGGTTACATTACGTGATTCATTACCTGAATGATTTGTTTACGCTAATTCTACTAATAACATTACTACTGTCATGACATCAGTTACCATGTCATTAGTGGAGAAATTTGAAATGAAAAATGTACCTCTTCCGAGTCTTCGGACACACGCATGCTCCTTCTAACCTGAAGACGAAGTTGAGCTTCTAATTATCTAATTAGATCCCGGCGTTAGACCGTGTTGGAAAGTTCCTGTCTATGTAAATGTAATGGCTATTGTAATATTACCTCACTTTAGTACAATTTCTTTAAGCTGTCAAGTGTCTAGTGATAATAACATGAACAATATATAGCTCACGCAAAAGATGTTAAACTTACTAGGACCGAGTGCACACTCGTGCACTGCAGGCAGACAAACACACAAAAAGAAAATTGGCGCGTCACAGTACCTTCCGCGTAGCTCACGCAAAAGGCAATGACAAGGGAAATCATTTCAGGGAAGTAATTGCCCATGCTTGGGTCAGAGCAGGATTTATAAGTGACAACAGGAGTGAGGGTTTTTCCTCCAAAAAAAACTGGAGCTAGGGACAATTCAGCATGCCTGTGTGATCCTCTGCTTTCTTAGAAACAGATCTTGTGGCGTATAACCGAACGTTCAGTGACTTCGTTTTACCGGAGTAGTCAGTAAGAAAGCATTGGCCTTTTGATGACAGGTTCAGCAAACAAGCTGTCCTTTTAAGAGAAAGTGAGAGCGAGAGAGCGAGAAAGAGAGAGAGTTAAACCCTACTCGCACTTATCTGATGAGTTAGCACATGACGGTGTTAGTGTTATATTCATCTTATGGTCCAGTGGAGCAGGAGAAAGCTATCGGATTTGTGTTCTGCTGATCTTTTGGCATCCGTAACGATAGATTTTGGTTATTTTCAAGCACAGGGAAGAAATGAGGCTCATACAAACACTAAGAGTTTAACAGGCTTGATGATTTATTCATGATGGGCCGAAGTTTACTCTCTAGTACTCTACAATCAAATTGTACCGTCAGCTGATCTCATCGAACCCACACACTTTAAAGTTGGTGACTTTTTAGCTGAAAAACAAAAGTGTGGTATATTTGCTGAAATGGTCTTTACATCCCAACAGCAATCCATAACATGAGATCTGAAATCAGTCCTCTGTGGCCACTGTAATCCTTTAAAAACGCCGACCAATCGCTGCCTCGCATCCCGTGTCTACCTACTCCTGTGTGACCCTACTAATAGTAAAATCTGGGACGCTAGCAACGCTAGCTCGGCTCTGACTGCCGGTTCGTGTATAGTAGGCTGCTATGCATGAACCAGCAGTCAGAGCCGAGCTGTGTCCGCTTCTCAATCTTGATTTTTCTTTTTCCCCTGCTGGGAATTCCACGTCTCGTGATGGTGCAAACTCGTGGCTAAGTACAAAGGACATTCTGGTTTGCCAGGACAGCATGGGTTAGATTTAAGTAGTGGTAGAGTGTAAGGCTGTAAGAAGAGACTTGAGAGACAAAGAGAAGCAGTCATGGTCTGGAGAGCACCAATCTTACATAAACATCTCCACAGATGTACATTCAAGGCCTGGCAGGCAGCCAGGAATGTATGCTGGATTTTTACCACCTCAGCTAATGCTAAACATACATGTTTTAATAAAAGATTGTGGTTTAATAGTATTTAAAATGTTTACCTTTGCAATTGCTATGTCCAGGAATAGACCTGAGATTGAGATGAGATTAGAGTAAAACTATGATTTGGATCCCGACGGTTAATGCATTCAAAATAGTTGGTAAACAAAAGCTTCAAACATGCATCAACTCCCTCACAAAAGAAACGCAGATATGGTTTAATGGAGGTCTGTATGGAACAAATCCCACCTTGCTGAACAATTAACTCCAGGTGCTCTGGTTTCTTCCCAACGACATGCACAAGTGGCTGTTTGAAATTGCCTCTAGGTGTGCGTGTGAATGGCTGTGTGTTTTTGCCCTGGACTAACAAGCTGTTTCGGGTGTACCCTGCCTTTGCCCAGAGTCGGCTGAGATAGGCTCCACGTACAGTCAAGCCCGAAATTATTCATACCCCTGGCAAATTTTGACTTAAAGTTACTTCTATTCAACCAGCAAGGTTTTTTTGACCGGAAATGACACAGGCTTCGCCCCAAAGATAATAAGACGATGTACAAGAGGCATCATTGTGGAAAATAGGCATGTCCAAAATTATTCATACCCTTCTCTATAATCAATAGAAAAGCCTTTATTGGCTATTACAGCAATCAATCACTTCCTATAATTGCTGACCAGCTTTTTGTACGTCTCCACTGGTATTTTTGCCCATTCATCTCTAGCGATGAGCTCCAACTCTTTCAGGTCGGAGGGTCTCCTTGCCATCACCCTGATCTTTAGCTCCCTCCACAGATTCTCAACTGGATTCAAGTCAGGACTCTGGCTGGTCCACTGCGAAACGTTAATGTTCTTGTCCGCTAACCATTTCTTCACCGCTTTTGCTGTGTGTTTTGGGTCATTATCGTGCTGAAATGTCCACTGGTGCCCAAGGCCAAGTTTCTCTGCAGACTGCCTGATGTTGCTGTTGAGAATCTTGATGTATTGCTCTTTTTTCATGGAGCCGTTTACTGTGATTGGGTTCCCGGGTCCACTGGCTGAAAAACACCCCAAAGCATTAGGTTCCAACCACCATGTTTGACAGTGGGGATGGTGTTCTTAGGGTTGAAGGCTTCTCCTTTTTTATGCCAAATAAAGGATACATCATTGTGGCTAAACAATTCAAGTTTTGTTTCATCTGACCATAAAACAGAAGACCAGAAGTGTTCTTCTTTGTCCAGATTAGTAAATGTAAATGGCTCATTCTGGGATAAACAGCAACATTTCCGTGACATAGAATCCCAAATTCGTCTGGATTTATTTAGTTCTTGCCTAGATGGAAGTAAACAAGCTTTAAAATTTATGATATTAAGTTAAAAGTTTACTTGATTCCAATTTCTAGTATAATAGCCATTATAATATCCACTGTATCTTGTAATGAAAAAATAAATTCAGGGAACCGACTGGGTAACGTCCATCACACGACATGCACATTAGGCCAACTGGCTGTTTGAAATTGGCCATAGGTGTGAAGTTGTGTGAGTTGGCCCTGTGATGGTCTGGCAAGCTGTTCAGGGTGTACCCTGCCTTCAAATCTTTATGCACAGCAGCTGTAAAACACTGAGAAGAATGGTTTGAAAAGTCCTAAAGTAGACTTTATATTCAATAGCGCTTGTGATTGCATGGTGTTTATACTATGCACAAATTATAAAAATGTATTTGACACCCATTCCAAAAAAATGCTTATTTTCAAATTCCTTGCTCCAACTTTTACTTTGGTATAATTTCAGACACAGTACACTAAATCTCAGCCCTGTAGTAGCACTACCCCCCTGTCATTGCTATTGGAACTAAAAAAAGTGTCTGTAGGACCAGTCTTTCTGCCTGCAGTATGAATTTTTTTCCCCCCATGCTACCGCATTTTGTTCTTCAGGCTGGAACATTCTGGGTTTTATTGTGGCTTGGAAAGCATTTGAAGGAAAGTGGGAGTGAGTAAAAACTACGCCCATGGTTATGTCTGCCTCTGCAACTTCCAAGAAACAGAGCAGCAGTGACATGTGACTCAGATTTCAGGAGCAGACTGAGTAAAATCATTTCCTGCTGAACAACTTGACGCTGCAGAAGTATGAGTCTGTGCAAATCCTCTCAACTTAAAGTGTAAGAAATACAGCAAATTTACCAAACTGCACAAAGAGACATTTCAACTGCAGCAAAAAGTTGAGCATGTATTAATAATACAGTATGTAATAATTATTTAGCACACTGATGGCTCTGATCTAATTTTCTGCTCTATTCACCTGCTTATTTCCTGCCATCAAATTATTGGTGTAGTGCATTAACATCACGTCACGTTTGTTTACTAACGGCAAGAGCCTGGGTAACAGCGGATGTGCATCAAGATTGACTCAAAAAGCAATTATTCTTAAAAGAATATGTATCGGAGACAAACCTGGGAGGACATGAGGGAACAAACGTGTCACACTCTGCCATTTCTTTTTCACTATCTTTAAGCTTTCTAGGGTTTAAGTGGAAAAGGCGGAACGGTGGCGTTGTGGTTAGCACGTCCGCCTCACAGCAGGAAGGCCCGGGCTCGAGCGTTTCTGAATGGAGTTTGCATGTTCTCCCTGTGCTTGCGTGGGTTTCCTCCGGGTACTCCGGTTTCCTCCCACAGTCCAAAAACATGCACAGTAGGCTAATTGTCTGTTTCAAATCACCCCTAGGTGTGAATGTGAGTGTGAATTGTATGTGTGTTGGCCCTGCAACGCCCTGGCGAGCTGTTCAGGGTGTAGCTGAGCACCAGCCTCCCCGCGACCCTAATTAGGATTAAGCGGCTTAGAAAATTAATGAATAAATGAAAGGTTTAAGTGGAGGGTGCTGCTCAATTGCGTCACCTAATATTAAAATTTGCCCCAGCGAGCCACTTTTCCTATATTAGATTTTTTGCTGAATTTTCTGAACTACGTTATCCTTTATTAGGGTCATGGGTAGACTGGTGATTAATCCCAGCTGACTCAGAGGAGCAAAGGTAGGGTACATCCTGAATAGCTCACTAGACCATCACAGGGCCAACACCCATATAAGCATTCACACTCACATTCACACTTAAGGGCAATCTGAAACAGCCAGTTAGCCTAATATACATGTCTTTGGACTGCAGGAGGAAACCCACACAAGCACAGGGAGAACACAGGAACTCCACTCAGCAATCGAACCCCGGACCTTGTTGCTGTAAGGAGGACGTGCTAACCACTACGCCACTGTCCCGCACCACTTCACCTACATGTATTCTAAGACTTGTACTGTATGCAAACATGCCATTGGAGCACATCCGTCCCACTGTCTGAAACTGCTCGTATTATTTTATTATTGGGGACAAAATTCAGCCTATCCAAAAAATACATCAATAATAATTTAAAAATTCCTGCAGATTATCTTTGTTGCTGTCACAGCTGAATATTCAGAGCTGCATGTAGGACTATAAAAAGAGCTGGTGAGTTCGGATCACACCTCTTGAGCAGTGCTCTGATATGACACATTCCTACTAATGCTGAATGATCAGAGAATTCTATACGGCTGGTAAAGCATAAACAGGAAATATGAGCGTTAAACAGAAAAAGTAATTTTGCACACACTGAACTTCAGAGAAAACGCTGGGGCCATGTGAAATGAAAAAAAAATGGGACTGTTGTGTCTTTGTAGAATTTTGGATGGAGGTGTAGAGAATGTGGAAAATGCAGATGACTTCTTGTCTTTCTAATACACACACACACACACACACACACAGAGAGAGAGAGAGACTTCTGTGTATTATTGTAATTTGCTGCTCTAACACACTGCCCTGCACTAACATTTATTCTTACACAGGACTTTAACCTCTCTTGTGTTATCTGGCTTGTAACTCACACCATCTTGGCAGTTTCCTAGGTTCTGTAGTGCCAGTCATGACCTTTTGTAATCATCTCACAGATGGCCATTAGCTCCCCACCACCACCACCGCCACCTCACCAGCAACGACAAATCAATGAATTTTCACCTTAATAGGCCATTAAATGGTATCCATGGATACTGGACTCCTTTCTCTCATCTCCCTAGAACTAATATCTTTCACCATCTGGCCAAAAATCCTCATCTGAAAAAAGAGGGAAAGAAATGTATTCAAATGAGAATAGAAAAAAGAGAGACGTCTGAGAATGTTGAAATGATTTATGATGTTTATTCCTTCTGTTATCATCACTGTGCAGAACAGGTGTGAGCCACTCAGACACACGAGTGATCCAGCGGGAGGGTCCTGGTGTAGGCGTGTATTACCATCATGGGTAAACATAACAGCAAGCTGCGGCCTGAGGTTCTGAATGACCTGCGGGAAAACACCGAATTTACAGACCATGAGTTGCAGGAGTGGTACCGCGGCTTCCTTAAAGATTGCCCCACCGGCCACTTAACTGTGGATGAGTTCAAGAAAATCTATGCCAATTTCTTTCCATATGGGGATGCCTCTAAATTTGCAGAACATGTATTTCGTACCTTTGACACCAACAGTGACGCAACTATCGATTTCCGGGAGTTCATCATTGCGCTAAGCGTAACATCACGTGGGAGTCTGGAACAGAAGCTTCGCTGGGCCTTCAGCATGTACGACCTGGATGGGAACGGATACATCAGTCGAGCTGAGATGCTGGAAATAGTGCAGGTGAGAGAAGAGCATGAGTTGTGATGACGCTGTTTTAATACATTTTTCTGTGGTGTTTCAGTGATCAGACTCATTAAGACGGGACTGAAGGTGCCCTACAGGTCAGGAGGAAATCCTCAAGATTAAATGTAGGGGAGTGATTTAAAAAGAAAAGAATGGAAAATATACAGTATAGATTTCCTGGAAACTCTTTCCCAAATCGGCTATCTGTCTTTTTTTTTTTTTTTTGGCGTTTTGTTTTATTTTGGTTTTTGCAGTCCTGTATTTACACTGTAGCTCCCTGTTTCTAGAGCAGTTTGTTCCATATCAGTGTTGGTTCAGTTCAGTGTTTGGTGATACAGCCTGAATAATCAGAGCACATCAAACAGGTGTTCCACAGTGTACATGGTTGTGCCACAAATGTCAGTTAAGTACAAAGATGTTGTGTGCATTTAGGCCCCCCCCCCGAAAAAAATAAATGCTGACCGTATATAGATATATAGATAGATAGACTTTATTAATCCTCCGGGGGAAATTTGGTTGTCATAGCAGCAAGACATACATATCAGGTGCAATTTAAAAGGCAATAAAAATACATATATACATATAAACATCTGTACAGGAGCAATAGAAATCAGGAAATATAAAAATTGTTATTTCACAATACAAGGATATTTTCTGGAACTACCTGATCAAATAAAAATGGATGGTGTTTACAGCAAATGAAGTGTTGTATAATCAGCTGTTCTTTTTCCCCCCCTTAAACACAGGCAATTTACAAAATGGTGTCATCAGTAATGAAGATGCCAGACGACGAGTCGACCCCAGAGAAACGCACTGACAAGATCTTTAGACAAATGGACACAGACAATGATGGTAAATAAAAAGTGATTGCCGTATTATGGACAGGATGGATTATGTTGAGGGGAACAGAAGTGAATTATTAAAAGGCCTGTGTTTGCACGTTCACCCTTCAGTAAGCATTAAGTCTCCCAATAGTGAACCAAACATCTGGGATTCAGCTTGGTGTTCCAGGAGCCCTCAAGGACACAGCTGGCTGTGTTCAAATTCGGAGGGAAAACTAAGGCCCTGAAATATTATCTAACCTCTATGGCATCTGTAAGTCCAGTGCGTAGTGCCCTCTAGCTAAAAAACCCCAGCACATCTGTGTTTGTGTTTGTCTAATCATACTCAAGTCTTTGATCATGCTGTTCAAGCTTGATGATAAACAAATGGAAAATAGTTTTAATATAATTTAAAGATGAAGACTACTTGGAAGCATGGTGGCAGTCAGAAGCATGAAAGCCCCACAGCTCCAAGTTCCCTGGATGATTGAGTCACTGTTTGGAGGTTTTTATTTTTTTCTCCTCTGATTTAGTCATATCCAATTCCCATGTGTCAAGAAATGGCCGAACAGACTTGGAAGGAAAGCGCTATCCATCCCTTTGTATGAATGAGCTCACTGACACTCATTATTGGCTGGTGATCACTGTGATCGCTGTGGCAGAAATGCGAGGTTGATACTTGCTCACCTTGTCAGGAACCCCAGTGTGTGGAGTTTTGTGTTCTCCTTGTTTTTGGGTTTCTTCAGGCTTCTCTATACACACACATATATACACGTAATCATACGTGTGTGTGTGTGTGTGTGCGTGCATATATATATATATATATATATATCACACACACACAGGGTGACCCAAAAAAACAGAACCAATAAACTTCTTAATTACTCCTACAAAAATAAAGCAAAATGATTCTAATTCTGTACACATGAACTTATGTCTGTGTATGATTATACCCAAAAGTTTCAGTAATCTAGGACGCTTTGCACAAAAGTTATGTTCTCTCCAGAATAT
>JBCNYH010000002.1:13871064-13890179 GCA_039654325.1 Tandanus tandanus | reverse complement strand
AATCTACTTCATATCCTGAAAAAACCAAAAAGCTAGAATTAAATTTATGAATTTCAGACAAAAATATATGGGTTCTGTTTTTTTTGGGTCACCCTGTATATACATACATATATGTATATGAGGACTAGATAATGCATGCCTAGTGCCCTATAATAGACTGGTGCCCCGTCCAAGTATACTTCTTATAATTCCCACTCAGTGTTCCCGAGTTATGCTCCAGAATCACCACCAGTTTTACCAAGGCACTTACTGTAGATGAGCAAAGGATTGACGGTTGCTATGAAGTGATGTGGTCTCTCCATCAGTTTCAGATCGAGTTTCAGTCACTGCGTCTTTTACTTTATTGGTAAAACCCAGTATAGATTCAACACAGCTTGCATTCTCCAAGAGAGACATAAGACCACGACATAAAACACAAATCATATACATTAGCAGTAGTACCTGGACTGTTACTTTCTTTAATGGTCATGAAGAAGCAGTTCCGCTGTGGTTTCCCTGTATTTTGGCTTCTTGACTTTTATGATGTGGTCTACAGCATAATTGATTATAGAAATACACCTGGTTATAATATCACTGACCTTTATCTCTTTAAAATTGTAGGTAGGCTTTCCCTGGAGGAGTTCATCAAAGGTGCCAAGAGCGATCCCTCCATTGTCCGACTGCTTCAGTCTGATCAGAGCACTCCTCGCTAATCGTGAAAGCAGAAACACCCAGATAAACCCACGTCACACATTCACATTTAGACAGGAGGATCAGTTGGATGCTCTTTCACCCTGGGTTTACACTGGGGCACGATGTCCACGATCTCCATGATCTGAGAGAATCGTGATGAGCGTGGGGGGTCATGGGATCGAATCGTGATGATCTCAAGGGGAACTCGTGGATTCGTGATGATTGCGGCAAAATGTTTGACTATCAGTAATTTTGCCACGATTATTACGATTTGACGCCAACTGATAGAACGTGGGAATTGTAGTAGAGCTTAACAGAGCGTAACAGACCTCAGTGCGCCATCGTAGGGGATCTTGATGAACTTGGAAACACAATTCTTTCAAGTTTCATCTCTGGGATGCGCCCTGCCTCCATTTTGTACCCCAGTCATGCTCCAAGCATGGTCATCAGATATCGCGCCTTGGTGTAAACCCAGGGAAGGGCACAGACTGCATTTGAGTAACAAATCAGCTTTATATATGTGATGTTTATCACAATATCTGCTTAGTTTATTACCCAGATTTAGCCCAATCTAGTACTTTGTCAAAAGGTTCTGGTTAATGAAGGATATTATTTGGTATGTGATAATTTCATAAAGCAACTAATGTTTTTTTTTTTTGTGATTTATATCAGTCAAGACTAACACCATTCTTCCTTCAGTTAATTAATCCACAGCTTTTAAAGGGATCTCACTTTGAGGTGAAAGTCTTGGCTATTTTTGATGCCGTTTAAACAAGCTTCAGAGGAATTAATGTGGATGTACTACGTGACATGTGAACAAGGCACCAATGCTTTTTCCTGTCTTTTAAACCCAATATGCAAACAGTGATAAGTAGCACTTAGAAGTAGTAGTAAGCTAAAGCTCAGTCCGTATACTAATGCAAATGTACAATTGATTTGGTTCTGCACAATTATGGAAAGATAGTCAATTTTCCAGTGTGTAATTTTGAACTCAAAATTTTAGTTTTAGTTGTCGGGTTAATGTTTGCCAGCTGACAGTTTTGTAGTTTATGATTTTGCCAATGTGTTAAGCTTTATCAAGAGCGATTTGCCAAAACTAGTGTTTATGTTGATTCTTTGGTTCATTAATAGTTGTCTGTACAGCAATCAAGGCTTGTGCACTTGAGCAATAAGCTGTATCCCTGTATCTCAATGTAATCACCAATAGATATGTACCCGAGCTCCTCTCCAGTTGAACTGTGTATCTGTATGAATTATGTCCTGAGCAGACAAACAACCAACCATTACAGATAACCATACAAAGATATAACTGTTAGTAGGATTTATACATCCATAATAAAACGCAGTCCTTAAATCCATGTTCCTTTTTTTATTTTCATAACAAAAAACAAAACATCAAATACACTCCTAAGAAAATCTACACAGTTCCCACTTTACTCCCTGCCCAGCACAAACACAGTGGAAAGCAGATTTACTGACTCACTCTCTCATTAAAAATAAATTTAAACAAACAAATTGAATGTCAGATTGAAGGGGAACATGAGCAGGACATTCAGCAGGGGAAACAGCAGGTTAAATCCAGGATAAAGTATATAAAAACACCCATGACTGCATCCGGCAGCCTAGAATAGTTTCCTCTCCTCGGTGAACATCCTGTGTCGGTAATTAAAGGGGCATTTAGCCAAGACTTTATCCTGTTTTTTTCATTGTTCACCGAGGAATGGACATCACTGGATAACCTCAGGGGTGGGTGGGATTTTCTTGGGCCAGAGCAAACACCTTATTCTGAAACTATGTGTGGTGGGTAGTGGAAGTAGAATTGGACAGGGTACAGTGAAATGACAACCTTGTTTAATATCCTTATCAGCACATCCAATTGATGGAAACAAGGCCCGCAAGGCAAAAGCTAAAGCAACCATTATTTAAATAATCAATCCCATTTCAAAAGACTGGAGAGAAGTTAAAAGTGAGAAATGTCTGTTTCAAGAGTGTTCAGTAACTCAATGTCCCAGTTCTCCCCTCAGCCATGGGAGAGGAGAGGCAGCTCATAGACTGGCTCAAACTGGACAAGCGTTGCACCTCCTATAAACTCATAATTCATCCTTCTCCAAGTCATCCAGATCCACATCACTCAAGTCGATGTCATCCTCCACAGGAAGCTGAGGGAATGGAAAAGACAGGACAATGTATTGTGAGGACATGTTTAACACTTGTGACAAAGACAAGAAAAGCTCCAAATGGGTGCTGATATTAATTATATAGCAGATTTTTTTTTTTTTTTTTTTTTGCATGATAAAAAAAATTAAGCATAAATATTTTCATTTGTGTGCTTAAACAGATAACATTTCTGAACATGTTCTACTGTGTTGGTGTTACATAAGAAAAACCTCACACCTACACCATTTGACAGTTTTATTATAAAAAGGTGAAGCATTGCTTCTTCAAAAGAACTGTGCTGTTAACTAGGAAAAGAAAAGAAAAAAACAACAAAACAACTTACGACTCCATCATTCCCATCCCAGCCTTTTACAGTGTGGATCTTGGGTAAAGCTCCACCTGTTATTGTGGCCGTGGAGCCACGTCCAACAGACAGATCCCTGCAGTGGAGGAGGATAAAGCAGTGTGTTTAAAAAACAAACAAACAAAAAAAAAAAAGCATTCAATCACACGGATGTGGAAACAGAAGGGGTAAGAAAATAACGTTACCTTAAAAACTCATGGATTCCTGCCTCACTGAATGAGCCTTTTAGAAGAGCAAATTTAATCTTGCGAGAATTAACAGCTGCCATGGCTGGGTAGCCAAAACCACCAATCCCCAAAGAGGCTTCAAGTTCCATCTGAGCTCCTGCTTCCGTCCACAGCCAGCTACAGAAAGGGAATTTAATTAAACTCCAATTTTAATGACACTTAACAAGGCACGGTTTCCCAAAAGTCTATATACGATAGGGGAAATTAACACTGTTTAGCAAAAGGTCTTAATTTCATAGTTTTCAATTTTTTCATAATGAGTTCATATTTATTTTATTTTGAACGCCTTTAGGAATAGATTTGATTTATTAATAATAATAATAATAATAATAATAATAATCATCTGAAATAATTACCATGGCTACAGCACAAAGATCAGCTAAAGGAACACATATGTAATTACAGCATAATAAGTCACGAGTGGGAGAGTTGCTTCCATGTGTGTTTACCAAAAAGAAATTAAAAATCATGTAAAGAATGTTTTTTGTAAATAAGATCACATTAATTGCCCCTATGAATGGACAGTTTTAGGATCCTGCAGATATTGTTATAAAGTTGTTTTATAACTAGAACTCACTACAGAACCCCCCTGCCTGCAACATGACCGAACTGTTGAATTATCTCCCCTTCAAAACACCAGACCCAGAGTATTTTTTCTTCGTGTGCATCTTAAGGTGGTACACTACAACCGTGTAAAGTTTCATCAAAATCCATGAAGCAGTTTAGAAGTGCTTACAAGCTTCCATGGATGGATGGACGGATGGACAGGGTGATTCCTATAACACCATAAAACTTTGAGACCCAGGAATAAGCTTGAGCCCATACATGACCAAAAAAATTCAATAAAAGGAAAACCTCCATAAAGTGGTATTAGAGATAGAGAGACGACAGGAACCAGGCTTTAAACTGATACTGCGGAACTGCAGTGTGATTTGTACATATTTGTACATAAAAAGAGAAAAGGCAGAGCCACTAGTTAAACATTACCAGGTATATTAACTCTTGCAGTCTGCCACCTTTTCCATGCTCTAAATTAATCATCTCCTATCCACTTTAAAAACCAATCTATATGCAGGGGTGGAAATTAACACTTGTGCGCTGGCCCATGGCGAGTCAAAACTCTGTATGGCGAGTGAAATTAGCTAGCAAGTCATCCTGTTGGCGACCTGACAAATCCAGTAGGCAAATAAGTATATTGTATACTATAGTACAGTGTTCCTGACCAGAAAATACGAAGGAGGACTAGTAGTTTCATAATTTCACTAGTCCTGTTGGCCAGTAACTTAGTTTTGCTAAATTCCACCCATGTATATGAAAATAGACTAGAGTCACTGACCCCCACATCTTCTTCTTGTATTTCTCTGCCATCTTCATCATGACCTCCAGATATGCATTTCTGCCTGATGCACCTAAAAACACAAATTACAGGGTTACTTTTAATTTGGATTATAAACATGTGGAGAACTACCAAGAGTTCTACTGTCATCTTTTTTAATATAGTTGATTTCATCAAGGCTTTAAGAGATCACTGATCACAGTTAAGAATCATTTCTGGCCACATTTCCTCTGAGAAGTTAATAGTTCCCCATCCTTCCTGATTTTTTTTATTTTTATTTTTTAAAAACAAGACAAGCACTTGTTAAAAGTTAATCTCATTCGGATCTCTAGATTAATTTCTTTGTGTGAAAAATCTGTTTGGTCAATTTTAAGGGCAGTTATTTGAAAGTCTTAGAATGATGTCAATATGGCCCAAGTTAATATGCACAAGTATAGGATTTTCATACATTCACAGCACTTATTGACAGATGTGTTACAGGTGTCAAAAAGCTTAGATTAAAATCACTGCCTGTGCACTGACAAACTACACATATGCACCAGGATTCATATACTTAGGCACAAATACTGAATGAAATTATGTATAAGGCCATACTCCTCCATGGTAACTTGGGCCATGATGAGGTCATCATTCTGAGATTCAGTTTTCAAATAACCACCCATAAAACCAGTAGAATAGCAGCCATCAGTTTAGGACAAGGGTGTCACTCATTTTCACTGAGGGCCACATCACTTAATTTAAAGGTGACCGACGGTCGATCAGTTAATCACTGAACATCTATTCTAAAAGGGCAACCAAGAAATCTGCATGGTAAAATGATTGGTTTAGGCATTTGTCCCCTTTTCCTTTATCCATCTGCATTTTCTGACAACACCTAACAGCGACAAGCTAGCATGCAATCTTTCTTAAGTCATCAATGACTAGCTGTTTACTTGAAATAGGCTGCTGCCACCTAGTGGAAGGATGATGAATTAGGTTTCACGGTAATGTTCGATGCAAAGAATGTACAATAATCACATTCTTTGAAACCTCTTGTGGGCCACATAAAACGAGTTGGCGGGGCAGATTTGGCCCGCGGGCCTTGAGTTTGACACCTGTGGTATTGGATTTTGCACACAGACAGATTTTAATATAAAGTTTTGATTGAGATTAACTTTAAACAAGTACTGTTTTCTCCTTTAATAAAGCATTGGACAATTCTAACACATTTCCAGTAGTTTTAGCAATCTTCATTATTTATTTATTTGGGTTAATGCAGGCCAGTAATGTGACCTTTCTGAACCAATACCTTTTCCATGACTATGTGTCCCAAGATGGTTGTTCAAGAAATAAGAAGCAACTCACTGCATCAATTATGACTTTTGAAGAATTTTTCCTTCTCGGAAGATAAATATTTAAGAAATTTGATATAGTCCAAGTGCACTTACTTATTTGAATTGATTTCTGAACCAAAACGTGTTTTTACTAAGTGGTAGTAAATAGAATTTACTTAAATTAAAATTCACTCCCCTGAACAAACAGTATTCTTTTAGAACTTGTTTGGGGAGCAATTTCTAAAAAGCCTCCTTCGGGTAAGCTGGTTAAAAAAAAAAAAAAGCCAAAAATATTCTAACATTATAAACAAAGCCAAATATCTATCTCCACTAAGTGAAACACCAGGTGTACATATACAGTATGCAATTATAACGTCATACCTGTATCCAGAATATGAGGCAAAACTGCAATAATACAAAGCTGATGATCCTCACAAGTCTTCTTCAAAATGTCCTCATTCAGAATCTAAAAATAAATAAATTAAATACATTTTAGACGCTTAAAATATCACCAAAAGCACAGATCTTAAAAAGAACTAAACATATAAATAAAACGTGATAGGTGAGGAGCTAGCTTTTCTCTCTAAGGAACCAGGAGAAACCTGAATGAACAGACCTCTAGTAGTTCTGGAGGAGGAGCGTTGTATGAGAAAAGGTCCATGGCATGAGCAATGATGTCAGAGCGTGTGCGTCCACCCTGGTAGTCCTCCGGCTCCTCGCCTTTACGAAAGATCTTTATTGTAGGGAATCCTCTGATCTACAAGTGATAAAAAAAATTAGGATAAGCAATATTCTAAAACTCCAGAAACTTTAATCCTTAATTACAATTTCTGGACAGATATGAAAATGATTGACACACGATTTGGCTATCAGACTCACTCCATAGCGGCTTGCTAGGCCCTGATGAACAGTAGCGTCTACAGCACCCAGCTTCACTCTACCGCCAGTTTGCTCTTTGACCTGAGAAGCTGCAGCCGTCCATTCAGGCTCAAGACTGAAATGATTAAAAAAAATACAGTGGATTAATCCTAACAGTCCACATGGCATTACAGAGTCTTCACAGCATCATTCAGGAACTTACTGCAAATTTATGTATGCTTACTTTTTACAATGTCCACACCATGGTGCAAAGAATTCCACCATCCACACGTCACCACTGTCCAAAACCAACTGGTCAAAGTTATCATCAGTTAGCTCAACCACATCTATCTTATTGCCACCACTGCTACCACCAGAACTCTAAAAGCAAAGCAAGAGAAAAATCAATAAAATGACACAAGTAAACACAATAACAAAGCTCTCGGTTATCATAATTCCTAGATCCTGTATTTAGTTCATAATGCTTGCACGTCAACAAACCATATTTAGGTACTTAAACCCACGTGCACCACTACCACTGAAAACAACGTGGTTAAACTGATGCAGTTGGCCATTGGGCTGGTGCACACTAAGATGCCGGTGACCTTGAAGCTGTAAGTAATGTATTTGATTGCTAATGAAAACTTAAGATAAGGGACAATCACATTATGTTTCCACATTACTTTTGTTAATGACGCATCCGTCCTGTATGTTAGATATCGTTTCCCTGCAGTATCAACAAATGCATGTTTAGTGCTGTTTTCTTTAATAGCTGGTAGAGATGTGCCGGTTCGGACAAGGACAGAACACGGACAGCCAAGATAAGTCGAGACTGAACATTAACATGGGTCTAGCCGTGCTTTTGGAGAGAGAGTACAAGTAAAGAGTATTCACTGCTTTGACTCGGCGCAATATTAGCTCAGCCGGTTAGGAGACGCGCAGGTTCACATGCAAGTATTTTTAACCCACAGACTCGTGTTCGAAACCCGCCTCGCTTATTTTACAGTCTACAGTTTATAAATGAAACTTATTTGCATCACTTGTCTTTGTGCAAAACAGATATTTTCGTAAAGAATCATTCTGTCATTTTTGACACATAGCTTTAACGTTTTGCAAGAAAATAAGTTGTGTTTCTGCCCTCAGTACCTGTCTGCTGTAGTCCGAACCTCCAGACTTTCCACTCAGTCGGTCTTTCACTAGAGTTCGGGCAGCATTCAGAGCTGCTTCAACAATCGCCTGACTAGTGCGTCCACCTGCATACAAAACACACCGCAGTGAATTCAAACACACAACCACTCAACAAACTACACACATGGACAGGCCTGGGTAGTGAATACCAACTTAGCCTTTTTAATTAAAATGCTAAAGATTTCTTTTCTACACAACATATCTATATTATTATTATTATTATTAAAAATATATAATGAAGTTACAAAACAGACAGCACAAATCAACCTATTCTAGAAAATAATAAAATTATTATTCAACTTTTTTCCCCCATGACTGTGGATGAATAATTTAAAACAGTAACTAAAGGACAGAAGGGTTTGTTCTTTCGAGTTTCTCAGTGAGAACTCTGAGAAAGTGTTTTTGAAGTGAAAAAGAAGCACAGGTGTTGCAAAATTTACATCAAGATTTAAAGACACCAAGCAAGGTCTCCGAATAACATATGACTTTTGTATACAACATGCAAAACAGATGCAAAAACTGATTCCGTACCTTGGTAATCCTCAGGCTTATGCTTGTTTGCACCGAAGACTTTGATGGTGGGGAAACCACGAACTCCATATTGGCCTCCAAGTGACTTGTGTTGGTCTGCATCAACAGCGCCCACTTTAACAACACCCTGTTGGTTTACAGCAAAGAGTTTAAACTTTATTGATACAAATAAGAAATCTTTTTGCAATAGTGCTTTACAGAAGAGATCAAGATTTAAATTAAAGATCAGTCATGATTCAGTTGTCATCACGGTAAGTTGTCACAACTAATTTCATGATTCACTCACTTGGCCTTACAAAGAATATATACACACACTGAGAAAGGAAAACAGGCAAGAAAGATGAACAGTGCTAGAATCTATGAATATATAGATAATTATTCTATTTTAATTCACTAGATAATTAGCAATTGCATGCTCTGATTGGCTAAACTTCTTCTAGGATATCAGCACATATCCCATTAACCGAAATGTCACTACAAGAAAAAAAA
Organism: Tandanus tandanus; assembly: GCA_039654325.1. Taxonomy (NCBI): domain Eukaryota; kingdom Metazoa; phylum Chordata; class Actinopteri; order Siluriformes; family Plotosidae; genus Tandanus; species Tandanus tandanus. The sequence goes on along the minus strand of JBCNYH010000002.1, from coordinate 13,881,044 downwards.
GTTGTGGATCATTTGGAATGAAAGTTGAAAATAATGATAATAATTTAAGAATTAGACAGTTTTTCCAGCCAAAACAAGTGACTTTATTGGCTTGCTGCAAGAAACAGGCCTTCAATCCTTAGTATGATTTTTTTTATTTTTGACAAATTTTTTTTAAAATAGAATTAGACAGTTTTCCCCTTCCAAAAACACGACTTTATTGGAATATTGCGACGAATAGGTCTCCAGCTAATCAGCTACAGTAGCTCACTTCTAACAGGAAAGTATTTTATGATAAGAACTTCATATTATTATTATTATGAAGAATTTGAATACAATAATACAAGTGCTTTATTTCTTACAATCCAAAGAACAGAATAAAACAGTTTTCCACTTCCTCTCATCAGATCTGGCTAATAGCCCTCTTGGCTAATGCCTCACAAAGCTATGAGATCATATCCGACTCAAGGTTGCAGAATAGCTGTTATATAGTTAAAGTTTACCTTCAATGCCGACGCTGCTTTCTTCCATTCTGGGACCAGACTCTGGCAGTGTCCACACCTTTTTCAATAAATTATCAGACTTAATGATACACAAATCAAAATCAAAACATCCATTTACAAAATGTTTATTAGTGAACAAATAAACTCTAAACAAATTCACCATTGTGATCTATAGGCAACTTGTATAAATAATTGAAGACTATAAATGCAGAGATTGTGTAAGGATATAAGCAGTCCTTCATAACTCACCAGGGGGCGTAAAACTCCACCAGCCACAAACTGTCACTCTGCAGAACTTCCCTGTTGAAGTTTGAAGGACTGAGCTCAATCACATCGTCACTAGCAGAATAGAGACCATGGACGGGGAGGACCGTCAAGGAGCACACCAACACACCTGAAAGCATAAACAGGAAGTTTCAAGTTTATTCAACATTCAGCTTTAAAATGGCAAGCTATGGATGGATGGTTGTGTCTTTTTTTTTTTTTTTTTGCCGATAAGAAAATCTCACTGAATAAAAGTGTGCAAGCTCAAGAAAGAAAAACTTGAAATCTGTTCAACAGTCGGTTCCTTGTTTGACCCCATATCGTTGTGCTCAGATCTTGTACAGTGACTGTAAGCTTTTAACCAGATGAGTTTACATTAGAACCTGATTGCTGTGTTTACTATGAAATTCAGCTCATCAATGATGATCGCATACCTGTGCTGCCCATTTCTATTTGTTTGATGTAAAATTAAGTGACTGCATTCAAAACTTAATTTAACAAGCATTTTATATTTCCTTCAAAAGCCTATAAAATATGTATTTAGACATCAACCCCTTTACACACAAATATCTAAAAGGAAAAAAAAAGCCTCTCAGTCCTGCTGAAATGTGATGAATGAGCAGATCTGCCTCAAATGCACATTCATTTTTTTATGGATGATGTGTTTTCAGATATAACTCTGAGTTATGATACAAAGGGTTTACTTAGAGACAGATCAGCAAGTATACCAACAACTCAAACTCAACTCAAACCTCACAACCAACAACTGTAAATGTCATGTACTGTTCATCAATGTACCAACCTTAATTCAGTGATTTAAATTAAAATGACACTTATTTACAAAACATCTGCAAGATTGAACATTTTAACTTCCATAACTAACATCAATAATACACATACACAGATTTTAAAGGTGAATACTGTGTCGAGGATCTAAGTAAACATATTTAACTCAAATTACATCAAACAAATTCTTCACCACCAAACACTATCTGATCACAGAAACACTTGTACTGAAGTCTACATTCACACCAAACTCACTAGATACCCACTTACTGGATATTTCTCAATAAATTAATAATAAACACTTTCATTGACATTTTATTATCATAAGAAGTCTGGTCTGTCATGTATGCTAACTGTCCACGTTAGCTACAGACTTCAGTTAGCCGGAATTTATAACGATGTTTAACATTACATTTCACGATCATGGTCACAAACCAAAACACGAAATGCATTAAAAACATTAAACATTTCTTACCCAAAAAAGCTCTCATGGTTGTTTGTAGGTAGCCGCTAACAGCAGCGTCACTGATATAAACACCCTTTCAGTAAAACAGTAGAAAAGCCGCAACCCACCGAGCCGCCGTGCACACCAGCATAAAGCAAGCGCACTATCTTACCGTGGCCCACGCTGATTGGCTCTCCAAAACCCAGAGCCAATCACACCCAATCAACTCCCGCCGTGTAGTTTTGAAAGGCGGAGAAATACGGCGCCCTAATAGGGACAAAACTCTTGTGCAAAAACGGCGAAATTCTCATTTTCCCTGTTGCTATGCACTAATTAGCATAGAATAGTTCACGTCACGCTTTTGAGACAGGACAGCAAATTTACTTGAATGCTTTTTAGGGAAAACACATTTTTTTTTGACACAAACATCCAAAAGTTGTGTCACTGTTACAAATAAATGAAAGAAAGATTTGACATGCTGCCACATTTTCCTGTGTTAATGTGTAATCTTATGTTTAATCCATATATTTATGAACTTGGAATACAGCGAGAATACAGCTCAAGACCCAGAGAAGATAACACTGTTGACACGTTGGCACAGAACTGGAGGGCTCTTATATTCAGTTAAACCTGCTGTGGTGGCACTTAGGACAGTTGGACTGTATTTACTCAGCAGCTTTTGTTCTCTGACCTGATAGTAAAACTCAAAGTTTATGCTGTTAAAGTGAAATGAAAGCCAAGTCTTCCAAACTCTCCTGTACACATGAACACGTGTATATTTTCATCACTGGGTGGTTTTTAACTTACATTTTCGAATTTGCAACCTGCTGAAATCTGTTTGAGAGTTTGCATTAGCCAGTTTGAAAAGACGGCCATTGACCTCTCACAAATGCGCAAATCATAACACCTTTTTCCATTCAGCCTCAAAATCTTTAATGTGTGTCTTGGAAAATCTCAATCAAGGAGTGGCTTTTGTCTCGCAGCCTTCTAATACAAGATACATTTTTGAAGCATTGTGGTAATGTTGTCACATGCAGATAACCATCTTTGACAAAAGTTGCCATAGGCCTTGTGGTAGCCTCTCTGACCAGTTTCCTCCACACTCTGCCATCCAGTTCGGACTAATTGCTGGATCCTGGAAGGGTCCTAGTTGTACAACACACTATTCAATTGTTGATTATAAAATTTCCTGCTCCCAGAGATTTAGACTTAAACTTAGAATTTTTTTGTACCGATTTTCTGATTTGTGCCTGTCCGGAACTTTATCACTGATGACTCTATAGACAGTTCCTTTTTTTGCACTGGAATGCTCTAGGGACAGTTGTTTTTATGCTGAACTTATCAGAATTATCACACTTGATCACAGGCGGAAGCCAGTTAGCTTGGTGTCCAATGGAGAAGGTAATTAGTTACATCTGATTGAGTTTACAAGGTTTTGATTCTATTTTATTCTATTTTATTATCATTATTATTATTATTATTATTCATTCATTCATTTTTATTTTATTATTCAATTTATTTATTTATTTATTTTACATGCATTGTTTCAAAATTTCAGTTTGAGTAATAATTAGCTCCAGCCATGTCTCTCACAGTCTGTGGTAAGAGGCATGTAAAAGAACCATTGCTGACTTTCGAAAAGAATAGGCTGCATTTCCGTCAGCGTGTTTCTGTCCTGCGATGGCCTGGCGAGCTGTCCAGGGTGTTCACTGCTCTCCCCCCAGATTCGGCTGAGATGTACGCCAGCCTCCCTGCGACCCTAATTAGGATTATGTGGTTCAGAAAATGATTGTCTTTACCAACAGAGGGAGACCTGAGCAGTCTGACCACTAACTACTCTCAAATAGTTACCTGTCCCTGGCTCTATGTAAAGAAAGCTTGCATGTGATGCTTAGTCTTTAGTTCACTTTATGGGGCCAAGACTATTCTGCAATTTTTCAAATTTAGAGTTGCACGTCAGCCTTTCCCTTTGCTCTAATTTGGCATTTTAGTTTTTCATTTTCTTCTCTTGAGAATAATAGATAGATAGATTTTTGATTTATCTCTTCATTCTTTCCTTTCTGATTCTGTTAAACTCAAACTATACAAAACATTTTTGTTTTAAAGCTGTTGCTGATTAAATGTTGCCAGGATGTTCTTCATTAATGCCTAATCCTATGTTTTTGTTATTCTGATGTTTTTTCCCTTCTTAGAATTCTCATGATCCTCTGCTTTGGAGCAGAACATACAATACACATAACTGAACAGAGATTAACTTGAGTTAGCTTTAGTCATCCAGCATACGGAGCTTTTTAATTCCTTCGATATTAAAAGTATTATCTAAGCACCACATACAGTCTGGTTTCTTCTTGAGCAACCTGTCAGACGACTTTCCCTCATACTTATCATCTGTCTCTATCCTATATGTGCTTACTGAACATCCCGTTCAGGATTTAGTTCCACTTGCGTTTGGGCGCACTATGTAAAATTAAAATAAAGGTGGCATGCATTATTCGTTGTACAGTATATACTTATTTTTGTGTGTTTTCATGAATATTGAGTAATTGTTCAATTGACTATGCCTTTAAAACTAAAGTCAATCTATACTCACTGCCAATGAAAACGCAACACAATTTTATCTGTAATATTTTTGGGACCATCCTATCTGATCTACTGGTATTTCAATGACCCTAAACACTTCAATGACTCATTTCCAGTAGCAGCACTCACCGTCCCACTTCACTGAGCTTGAGCTCTGGATTGAGACTCTTTTACAGCTCCAAGTTTGTTTGGGGGTCTCAATAATCAGAAATGGGTGCATTTAACAAGTGGTCATCTTACCTACATAAAGCTCAGGAAAAATGCATAGCATTCTGCAGTGGAATCTTGACCATGCCTCGACTGTCTCATGATGATCAGTGATTGAATATCTGCAGCAGCAGGCATTTAATGTCCTTCCCCCACCTGTGTATTTGACTGATTTGTCACCAATCAAACACTTGTGGGATCAGCTTGGACGCCAAGTACCAGCACCACAGAAAAGGCAGGAACTGATCATGGCATTGCAGGTGGAGTGGAGAAACATCCCACAGAACAACATACTGAGGCTCATCAGATCTGTGCGCAGACGAATTACGGCCTGTATTAACTCAAATGGAGGCCATATTCCATACTGAACTGTTTTTGGGATGGACATTTTGTTGTGATTTTGGAAAGAAGGGATGCCTCAGTTTTGTTTCAAGTTGCACCATTTTGAGACAAAATATTAAACATATATAATTTATTCTGAGTGTTGGATTTTCATTGGCAGTGAGTATAAAAACCCCAGGGTAAATTTATACAAAAATTAAAACAAATTACTTGCTGATTGATATTATTTAAATAAATTTGTTAATAACACTGCACTCAAAATTAGGCAAACCCTTTCCAATCCAACTAAGTGATTAACAAATTATCCTGTAATGTTTATCATTTTATAACTCAGTGTAGAAGGAATAGAGTTGATGAGCAGGCTGAGAAATATCAGGCCCAGTACACTGAGAAGCACCATCACATAAGCTGTCCTATAATGTCTTTAACAGCCATGCTGGACTTAACAGATATGACAAGCTGGTTGTGGGGCAACTGCAGGTCAAAAGAGGACAAGATTACATTAACACACACACACACACACACACACACACACACACACACACACACACACACACACACACAACAAGCATGAATAAAAACAGAAGTCAAACCCCGAAGCCTCTTTATTTCAAGAAGGTAATTTTATTTAATCTTCATACAGAAAAAAAAAAAAAAAAAAATCAATTGTTCCATGTTTCACACTGTTAAACAACAACTATACACCCTTCATAATATAAATAAGTTTGATTTAATGCAATCAAGTCAGTTATGAAATTTGTTGATCAGTACACACAATCACAAGAAACATTAGAAGGGCAAGCAAGTACAAAATCGATGTACACTGCAAACAATGTAAATCAACAGCTGGATAATTAAAAGAACGATAACTCAGTTCTGAAATTCTGTGCTGGAAAAGAAGGAATTTTTCACATATATTAAGTTCTTGAAATTCTACTGTAGCATGTGACATGTACTGCTTTTTTCCCCAAGAACTTGTTGCATGCTAATTGTTGTGTCATCAGCTGCAAGTTGTGACATTTTACAACAGTTTACACATAGACTCAAGCAAGGTATACGATATCCTTATAGTACGAATAATCAGACATACATTCACCAGCCGTTTTATTTGGAACACCTGCACATTCACAGGAACACTTGTAAAGATCTAATCAGCCAATCATGTGGCAGCAGCGTAATGCATAAAATTATGCAGATACAGATTAAAAAATTTAATTAATGGTCACATCAAACAGTAGAATGCAAAAGAAAAAACTGTGAGCTCATTTTTTTTCAGTTTTGTTTATTCAGGAATGTAAGATATGCCTGGTGTGTTCTAACTCATCTAGAAAGAGAACTGTTTAGGAAAGGCATAAAGCAGCATCAATGAGGATGAATGAAAAAGAAATGCTGCAGACTATTAGAAGGTTGAATAAAACACCCTGATTCTTTTGGTTTTCCTCATGCACCCAGCATCTTCTTGACCAGATAGCCAGGAAAACTGTAGATGAAAAGGACTACCATGATCAGCAGCACTATTGCCAGCAGAATCTTGATAATAAGCCATCTGTAGCGTGTGCACACCAGGTAGCGCACAGACTTCAGAGGACTCATGAACCAGAGGAAGGTGGTGTCGGGCCGGCTGTTTCAGGAAAAGTCAGGTGATGAAGTTGTAGGGAGGGAGATGAGTTGGAAAAGGCAATGGGGGGTAAATGGAGGAGAAAAGTCAAGCATATTTAGTGGTTAGTAGGTGGCATTGAGTATTAAAGAGCTTTAATTTCTTTTAATGTATATTGTTTTGGAGTGTAATCTTTACGATTTGGACAAACATTAAGACTTAAATATGATCCTAACCTATCTGTATTGAGCTGCATTTAACAACAAAACATACGGAATGTAAAGATCACATCCTGGAAATGGTAGAAAAAATGTGACAGAGTGATACAGGATGTCTGGATGCTCGCTAAATAAAAATGAAGTCTATTTTACAGGTACAAAGAGATAAAAAGCAGCATTTTATCTAGTAAAACCTATGAAAATGGGTTATTTCACTAACAGACTTAAAACTAACTAACTAACTAACTTCTATTCACAGGAAGGTGATTTTGTCCAGGTTACTTTGCCTTGAGTAAATAATCAAATAAACTTAATTACATATAAGTGACATAAACCTTAAAGATGTGCCGTCTATGTACATATGAAGCAAAAAGGGGTATTGTGTCTATCCCAATATTGCTCATTTTTCTCATAACTGAGATGAGATATTAAATAATAAGGAATATTTAAGTGATTTTACATTCATTATCAAGTGATGATTTTTGGACAATGAGACATTCATCAAGCTGTGAACGGAACATGTGGCTTAAGTGTGTGCCTTATAATTTCCTGCAGTGGTAATCAAATCTCAGAAAGTAAAGACAGAGTAGATAGGTAGGTATACAAGAGGGCTACCAGCAACTTTTCCCTCTCTCATCATGCCCCCAGCAACTTCTTGACCATGTATCCAGGGATAGAGTAGAGAAAGAGGCCAAGTAGCAGGAGGAGTAGCAGCAATGCCAGTGTCTTCAGGATCAGCCAGCGGTAGTGGTGCCATATGAAGTATCGCATGGACTTCAGGGGATTCAAGAACCACACTAGATTGGTGTCTGGACGACTTTTTTGAAAATGTATTTAAAAATGAAGGAGATGAATGGGTAAGGGTGAAGAAAGGAATGGAATGACGATGGACAGTGGAAATGATAGAAAGAGGAAAAGTTAACTGGATACAGAGAAGGGAATCTGTTTTCTGTATCACAGAAGGTACCTTTGCTTTAGCTTTTAAAACCTTTAAAACTTTGCTTGGCTCTATCTTCTTGCATGTGTAAATAGCTTGGAATTATATGATATTATCAGTGAAAAACACAGAAGCAGTAATGATAACAGAGTTTGGGCAGAGGTATTGTTCGGCAGAGGTAACTGCCAGTGTCATATGTGAATAAAATTCTGACCACACCCGTGGAAGGATTTTCACCAAACTTGGTGGGAACACTAACCTACCTGAGTTGCAGGGCTGTTTTGATTTTGGAATGTCAAGGTCAGAACAAGGTCACAAACTTTAGGAGATGGAGTGCTTGTAACTTCAAAATGAGTGTTGATGGACATGCAGTTACTGTGGAACACTAATAGGAAACCATGTATGGACTTTCAAATGAAACAATTTCGTTTGAACTTGAGTGACCCTGAAAGGTCAAACCATAGCCATCTTTTAAATTCATCAAAATACTTTTTTTTGATTTTTTATTTTTTTTGATAATTTGGTCAAATCCATGTACTACCGAACACATAAGACGAGCACATGGGTGATTATGGGTGACTATAACCAGTATCTACACAGGGCCTATTCAATGCATGTCCGAGGTAACTTGCACTTTATGAATGGCCTCCTAGTTTAATAAGATATCATCAGATTTACATTGATGGGAATGAGTAAACACATGAAATTTCATGATCTAAGATTGGTTGGGTGTGTTTGTGTGTGTGTGTGTGTGTGTGTGTGTGTGTGTGTGTGTGTGTGTGTGTGTGTGACATCTTACTTTGGTTTTTCCAGTGGCTCTGGCTCATTTCTTCCAAGACCAACAGGATTTTTCTCAGCTTCCTCTCCTGTCAGTAGATGGAGCTCTGCTTCCACTTTCCCCTGTGAGGAGATTTATTAATGATGACTACAGTTCAGTTGAATAGCTTGAGATTATAATAAGCTCCAACAGAGACCTTTCTAACTCCAGTACTATATATTTAAAAACATACATAGTGTGACATTCATGACTCACCGTAAGCTCGGGCTCATCGTTCTCATTTGGTCTCATAAAAGGCCACCAGCCCTTTACCCTTTTCTGTTTGAAAATTGAGATGGTCGGCAGCTCCTGCTCATTAAGAAACATGTCGAGGGAGCACAGCTTTGATGTTTTCGCTCCTCTAGGAAACCGGTTCAAATCAAGCTCAAATGAGCCTGAAAGAAAACATGTACATTTACATGATAGAAGTAAAGGTATCCTTGAAGATGCTCCTCTGATTGAAAGCCATGTTACATTAAGAGTAGCGTCTAAGTGTAATGGAGAGAACCAAAAGACATGTTTTATATAACATGATCACAAAACAAAAAAAATGTGGAAGCCACATGAACAAACTGAACACATATGCTGGATTTCTAAACAAACCCAGTTACTTTGAGAAAGTGAGTTCTCATACCTAAGAAGTCATCTGAAGAGAAGTGGTCAGCATCCCACACTTGCATGGTGAGGCGTGCGGGAATCTTGTATTCGGTCTCATCCCAGGAGAATAAGGACTCTTTCTTGGAGACCACAATTTTCTCCTCAGCCAAAAGGTAGTCAAAGGGAAATACAAAGCGCCAGTTAAAGTTCCCTTCTCCAGTTAGAGAATGGTAGTGCACATCAGTGTCTTGCTTATCTTCTGTTTGGCCTTTCAGCCAGCTGGGAATAAAAGCCAATTTTAGTAATTAATCAAACATTTTTATTAAGATATGATGCTATAAATTAAATTAGAATACATTTAACTCAAATTTGTCTTAGACAAACAAGATAACACAGAGGACGGAGCCACAAGACCAACCAAAACATGCAGACCCAAATGCAAAAATTAACAAGACCAATTGCACATATTTCACACACCAATCCATACCTACCTCCTGACATAAATGTCACTGGATTTTTCTCCTGTGAAGTAATCATCATCTTCCAGAACTACCTCGTCAGTATTCCATATTATCACCCTGAGCTCATATCTGTTAAAATGATGAAGGGAGGGGAAGAAACGGAAAATATTTAATTATCTATCTATCTATCTATCTATCTATCTATCTATCTATCTATCTATCTATCTATCTATCTATCTATCTATCT
>JBCNYH010000002.1:13859195-13870384 GCA_039654325.1 Tandanus tandanus | reverse complement strand
CGGCTGAGATGGGCGCCAGCCTCCCCGCGACCCTAATTAGGATTAAGCGGTTCAGAAAATGAATGAATGAATACATTTGAACACCAACACACAAAGAGACTTTTGTGTGATGGATTGGTTATATTTTCCATTTATTTTTACCCCAAGCTTTTTTAAATGGTTGACTGATACCATTAAACTGTGATATTTATATGTTGCTAAATTTAAAACACCTAATTACTGGTAGCAGTAATTCAGGGGTTTCTTTGCAATAATGGCCGGGCTTTTGGTACATTAGCTCTACAAAATAACACTGAGTGTATATGAAGAGATATGAATATACCATAATTATACTATACATAACATAAATAGTATAATAAGTCTCCCAGTACAGTTACACACTTCTTTGGTTTTCGTGGTGAGATGTCTATGGCTGGTCCTGGCACAGGTGCATCCATTGGGAACATGTCGACCCACATTTCAATTCGTCCCTGCAATGTTTATAAATTCCACATAGAACGGTAGATTACTGGACATTGTAAGAAATTTCTTAACAGTTGCAGAGAAACTAATACTGAATTTATTTCAAGTGATTTAATTGCATTTCAAGTGTTAAGTCTTATATTACACTGTTAACGTTACAAAATTTAAAACCACTGACATCTGTAAAAAGGTATGGCCTTCAGGACTATAATTTCAAATGTTCCCATTAACCACCAGGACATTTCTGTAATATAAACAGAGTAATGCTAGTGCACCTGCTCTATGCCGGGTTTCTCCGGGTTGAGAAGAGGCCTGGTTTCTATGTGTTCTGGGACGAGTTTACAGCCTACTTGAGGCATTTCCTCCCAGTGTGTCAGTGCAGCAAGTGCCAAATGTTCATCTGACGGCTTCTTAAGACCTGTACACACATATATGCAGATACATTTATGACTGTGTGTGTGTGGAGTGTATAAATGACCCTTCCCAGGTATCATAAAATAAATAAATAAAAATTGCTGCAGTGTTGAGGTGGATTCCCTTCAGTGACTCACCATTTTCATCCTCAATTTCTGTCGGCCCCAAAAAGACACGGTTTGCAACCTTGACCCTTCCACTTGGGTCATAGTGTGGCCCATCCAACTTGCCATTCTTACACAACTTAGCGAGTATCTGAGAAGGTTTCTGAGGATCTCGCCACATGTTGTAGCCATGGCTGTATGGATAAAACAAATCCACATATTAAGTGCTCACTAAACAGGAAATGCACTTCATGCGTAACTGATGTTAAGCTTAAACGGATACTTACACAGAGTAAGCGGATGCGATGCCACAGGTAGCTCTGTGTTTACTGTATAAACGGTTCTCAAGATCAATCTTGGTCTCTCCAATCAGGTCATCAATGCCAACTAAATCCCAGTCAAATACTGACACTGTCAGCATTGATTCCATTGGAAACGAGGCCTCTATATCAAAGCACCTTAAAAAGAGTAAATCATTTTCTTAATAAAGAAACACAAGGACAGAAATTGGACTACAATACAGAATACAGCCAGTATTTCTTGATTTTATGGAAAAACCAAAAAGGTTTATGATTCAAATCCTCTAAAGAGGTTCTATTTGAATTGTTTTCTGAAAGAGAAACCCTTTGTTGTTTAGTTTTGCTGAAAACTTGTCAGAGCTCTCCCTGAAATAAAAAGAGATCCCTTTAGAGAATGCTGAAGGTGCTGTTTTTCATGTGGAATATACAGTATATAATGAATCCTATATTAGGATTGAGCCCCAGCTAAAAATTAATTTCATGATTATTGATGCATCTACAATTGCTCTTTTCTTAGTATTCATACTCACTTCCCGAAAACAGGGTTGAGTTGCTTAGAGATGTAATTCTCATTGTCCCTGATTTCGGTTTTTCCCAACTTAATGGTAATGTAGGGATCAGCTTTCCCATTCACATCAGTAGGGTGAAGGTTTGTTGCCTGAAAAGTAAGATTTTTACAGCTCAGTATTGACCGTGCTCACTAGCGTAAAAAGGGTTATGTTTGATTTGCTTTAACACTCAGGAAACTAGGACCTCGAGAAGTTGCTTACCTTAACAATGTAAATCCTAACAAGGACTTTAATGAGATCATTATGTGGTATATTCTGAAACATGCCCATATTGGGATCAAATCCAGGCTCTTTGGTGATTTCTTCTGAAAGAGGCAGCTTGTACACACACAGTGAGCCCTAGGTCAAAGTACACAGAATGCAGACAAGGTTAAGAACACATAAGAATCAGTAATTTTTCTCAAAATCAGAATATCTGGTTCGCCCTGCATGTCACATCTGATTATACTTTAAATCGGCCCATGATCCGGTCATCATCCACCACACTGCTGTCATCATCGTCTCCAGCCTTTCCTTTATACAGGTTGAAGCTGTGAAGCCAGTCCTCAAAGTTATCAAATTCAGACTCCAGCTCCTTATTGAATACCTAAATATGAACAACATTACATTCATTTTGGGACTGGGATATAAAAAGTACATTTAAGTATAAACTAAAAAAGTTCAGCATTACAGAGGAAACATTGTATGTGATATGAAAAGACACTGACCACAAGCTCATCCACTTTGGGTTTGGCAGCTTTTTTATCCACTTCTTCACAGTTCTGGTTCTTCTTCTTATCCTTCTTGCCTTTGTTTTTTTCTTTAATCTTGGTGCCTTTCACACGACATTGATCAGCTCGGATTTCTGAGGTTAGGATTGAGGAGTGAGAGGAGTAGATGGGAGTGAAATAGGATACACAACATGGGAGATGTCAATGGCCACACATTTCCATGCCATGAGAGTTAAAACATTCATGCATTCATTCATTCATTTATTTTCTGAACCGCTTAATCCTAAATAGGGTCACGGGGAGGCTGGCGCCCATCTCAGCCGACTCTGTGCGAGGGCAGAGTACACCCTGGACAGCTTGCCAGGCCATCGCAGGGCGAGTTAAAACATATAAAATCTAAATAATGAAAGAATGCATTTAAAAGACCATAAAAGTAAACTGGAAGTCTTTCATTTTCTTTATATGAGCCCGTGTTGCTTAGCAGCGAGCAGCAGCATGACCATTGCTGGTGCATTATGGGTGATGGGGGCATCAGAATAATTTATGGTACCTTGGAATGATAAGGTTTAGTGGCAACCAATCAGAATTTAAATAGCTTAACTGTAGAGACCAGAGAACACAACCTTGTTAATTTTGGTTCAGTGCAGGGCTTCCTCATTATTTATGAAATGTCTCTGTGTGCATACAGGGAAAACTGAGGGTGTGTTTAGGAATGACACTCATTGCCTCAAAACAGCACCAATTTAAACAATTAGATTATTTGTCAACTAATGTTCAACCAGAACATGGACCACGGTTACATAATTCTTGGCTACAAACAAGGTAACATTAATTAAAGGCCAAGCACAATAAACATCTCAATTGCTTGTTGAAATTTGACTTAAGTACAAACTAGTTGCAGTCCCCTATTTCATCTGATATCAGAGAACATCCATGATGTTTGACAGCATTATTGGCAGGGCAGCCCAAGCTCATTTTTATGCTCTCGCTGCTTCTGGTCTGAACTCACAATAAGTGTAAATGATTAGAAGTATAGCGATTGGAGTAAACAATGTGACATGACATAACATGGGTAAATGAGAATAATGACAAAACAAGTGCCTGCAATTTACAGTGCCATGGTCATGCTAACATAGGTACACTGCCCCACCCAAAAAGTGCTGAATTCTAATATTTTGTTGGCCTTGATTACAGCACGTAATGACAATGGTGTCATTTCCACAAACTTCAGCAGCATTTGTTTACATCCAGAGTTGAACTCATCCATCTACAATCTTTGACAATAAAATTGAACCACTCCATAAAGTCTTCTCAAACACATCACAAAGACTTTCAATAGGGTTAAAGCCTGGACTCTGTGGTGCCAGTTTATGTGTAAAAATGATTCCTCATGCTCCCTGAACCTCTCTTTCATTATTTGAGCCCCATTTATATATCCGTGCCATCAGAGAGGAAAAAGTCCCCTGATAGTATAACCTGGTCTTGACATAATTTTGTTGCTGTGCCAAGACCTGTCCAAATGAATCAATGATGCCATGGAGATTATGCGCAGTAATCAAGGCGAAAGGCGGTCCAACAAAATATTAGACTGTGAGACCTTTTAGTGTATGTTTTGTTGTATTTACCAGCAACTTCTGCAGCAATCTCCAAGTCCTCTCGTTCTTCTGCCTCAGCCAAAGCTGCTTCTTGAGCTCGTACATTCTGAATTTAGAATAAACAGAGATTTTTTTTATCACAAACAGTCTTCCTTTTAGCTTCAGGGTAAATAATAAATACTGAGAAAGACCAGGTGTCTCACCTCCATCATTGTCTCTAGTGATGCAAAGTACTTTGACCACCAGTCAAGTATACTATCATCTTGCTCTTCTTCATCTATATCCTCTCCCTTCTTTTTCTTCTTTTTCTTCTTCTTCTCTTTCTCCTTTTCTTCATCATTCTTTTGGAGTGATAGGGTTTAAGTGGGTTTCCATAAAAACTCTGAAATCCTACTTAAATTTTTTAAACAGACTTTACTGTAAGTTTCGACTGATTATATGTTTACTTGAATGAGGAAAAAATTTGACAAGCCGTAAACCCGTTACACATAAAGCTTTTGAAATTACATACATACTGAGACTTACCGAATCAATTTTAACAACAGCATCAGAGGTCTACAAAGAGGGGGCCACATAAAATTAACATCACATCACAACTTCTAAATATAACAACCAATTACACACCAATGTAACAATCGCACACATGCTCATGCACTTCACACAAAAAGACTTTATGTGGGTTTTACAATTCATCAAGGAAAGACTCACAGCATCCAGTTTGACGACAGTGTCCATCTTCTTAACATTGGCCTCAGGGTTAATGTTGATGTTCACGAACTCACCTGAAGAGTTAGAGAAGGGGCGAGAGCAGTGGTGGGAACATGATGTCCCATTGGTAAGAGCCATTAGACCATTGGCTATTCTTGCTGTAGTGGGCAGGGTCATGTGTACATGAGCAGTCAAAAGCCAAATACCAGTAGAGAGGACAGGACAGTGCCACCAGTGCAGTTTAGAAAGAGGACACAGTAGAAAGAGAAAAGAAGACACAGTAGACAGAAAAGTGAAGAATGGGACTAAGCTGGGAAAGGAAAAAGAAACTGTTCAAAATTGCATGCACTGTAAAAGGAAACTACCCAGTTAACAATTTTAAGTTAGAATCTTTTCTACATGTGACAGTTCTAGGAAATTTAAGTCCTCCAACTGTCTTAACAATCTGTTAAGTTTTTTAGATGTTTGAAAATATTCAACATAAATAGCATGTGGTTAGTACATCCTCCTCACAACAAGAAAATCCTGGGTTCAAGTCCAGGCTTGGCTTTTCTGTGTTTATTTAAAATAGGGCGGCACGGTGGTGTGGTGTTAGCAAGTCTAGTTAGGTTCTCAGGCTTGTGTGAAGTTTGCATGTTCTCCCCATGCTTGCATGGGTTTCATCCGGGTACTCCGGTTTACTCCCACAGTCCCAAAGACATGCACATTACGCTAACTGGCTGTTCCAAATTGTCCCTAGGTGTGAGTATAAGTGTGAATGGCTGTGTGTGTTGGCCCTATAGTTGTCTGGCGAGCTATTCAGAGTATACATTGTCGTTGCCCAGTGTTGGCTAAGATAGGCTCCAGCCTCCTCATGACCCTCGTAGGATTAAGCGGTTCGGTAAATGAGTGAGTGGGTAAGTGAGAGTATTTTTGGTAATAGGAACTTAAATAATAATGCTTCCATGATGCTAGTTTTTGTGTAACTGGAAGCATTTGTCTAAACAATGTATTATTGTAGTGCATGTTTTAGAAAGTACTTTGCTAAAACTTTGTGTGAGCTGAAAAGTCAATATTTCAAGTGTACAATGGCGGCATCCTTCTGGCTGTTAATACCTCTGTAGGTAAAAACAGATCCTTTCCATTTCGGTAATTCGGTGGAGGAGTTAATAAGAACATTCTGAAGAACAAAACAGTTTTGTAGACAAATCCACTGATTTAGAGAAAGATTAAAATAATTCCCAAATGTTCTTAGTCACATTTCAGGATAGTACCTGTATTGGCCCAGTTGTTGGCCCTCTTATCTGGTGGTGTATAGATGAACTTGCGAAGGCTGGAGACAGCATGTGTGCCCACTAAAGTGTAACGTCCAAAAGTTCTGCAATCCACTACACGAATATTCAGAGGAGGATGAAGAAACTCATTCTCTGGTAGGTCCTGCAATGTAAAAATCGGTCACACCTTTACTAACCAAAAAATAAAAAAAAAATTAGTGAGCTAAAAGCTAACAGAGCAATTCATTTAACAAGCTCTGAGAAGATAAGCTTTAATATTATTATTTTTAAATGTCCCTGTGATGTTTCCCACTGATAATACAGGGAAGGAAACCTACTAAGAATTATGAGTTAGCTGACCTGTAGCTGTGATCACATAATATCAGCAGGTTATTTGTCTCACTGCCAGCAGCCACTGGATTGTAACCATTCATTAGAATGTCAATCAAATGACAAAACAATGCACATATTTATTTGTCACTGATGGCTTATTCTTTGGGGTTTCAAAGATTGTGCGAAAAAGAACCTATAATGAGGGATGCTGTCTGCAGGCCCCCTGGTGGCTGTATAGACCTATTTTGGATCCTTCAATGCAGAGAGCAGGTGAAACCCTGCACTGTCTGTTGGCCTGGGGAGAGGCTACCTTTCGACGCTTCATTTCAACAAGAAAAATGTAAAAAAAAATTCTTTGGCTGGTGTGTTCCTAAGAGGCCTATATAGTGCAGCTATATTTTTTCTATTTCCTTTCCATGTTTCTCAACAGTTATGCACAAATTAAATTCAGTGACATCCACCAAGGCTATGGTACATAATTTGATTAGATTATACACTACAGGGGCAGTGGTGGCCCAGTGGTAGGGTGCTGGATTACTGATCCCAAGGTCGGAGTGTCCCCCCAGTTGTCCTGCTGTCCCCCCAGTGCAGCTAACTGGGTTTTCAAAGGCCAGCCATGTCTCTCACTGTCTCTGGCATGTAAAAGAACCATTGCTGACTTTCGCAAAGAGTAAGCTGCATTGCCGTCAGCGTGTTTCTGCCCTGCGATGGCCTGGCAAGCTGTCCAGGGTGTACTCTGCCCTTGCCCAGAGTTGACTAAGATGGGTACCAGCCTCCCTGCGATGGGATCATTAGCAAAAACAAAAAGCACACATCTTTTTTTCATGATGGACACAGGTGAGCTGTCCTGTCTGGTAAGAGCATGCTATTATTTTATGTATTTTCTGAATTTTACCATGCTGTAATTTAATAAAACTTAATAAAAATGAACATGTACTTTGGAAAAGGCATTAAAGGAATGGCTCAGTACAAGAAAGCATTTTAAAACAAATTATCCTGTGCATGGCCTTTCAAATTCTGAGAGAGCTCCTATTTACATCAGAGAGAACTTACCACTTCAAACCATTTCACCAAAGTGCTAAAGTTTGGATTTTTCTTGTAGTTCGGAATAAGTGCTGACTGCACGCCTTTTCCTGCACACTCGATATCCACACGAGGTTTGTCCACTTGCGTCAGGTTAATCCTCTTTAAATCCCTCAGGCCCCAGAACAGAACCTACAGTGTGATGAAGAGGCTCAGTCTGATTTGTTTCTGAAAAACGTAGTTAATCTGCACAGGTAGTCCGATTATGGACAGTGTGTCAACTTCTTTACTGAGATGTTCACCTCTATGCGGTGTTTGCTGAGGACAGGTCGTATACCCAGAGGCACTGGTAGAATGGGACCGTGGTCTTCATCATTTGGCCCATTAAGAGGAGGAAGGTCTTTTACTCCTGCTGGTCCAATCTGAGAAAAAATGAGCAAGCTTTCAGTGGGGTGGATAGAGTCAATTACAGAGCAATAGTAAAAAAAACAAAAGGTGGTATATAGAGACAAGAGCAGTTTTCTAAAAAGAAAAAAAAAAAAAAAAAGCACCTATATCTAAAAAATTGCAAAGCTTAAAAATAGTTCTCAAACTTTTAAATCAACAAAAAACAAAACAAAACAAATTTTTTTAACTCTATAGATGTTGATGGGTATAATCAAGCAATTAAAATATTAAGCACATTATTCAGTTGTGTATCATAAATTCTATTATACTGGCTATTAATTCAAAACAATAAGGCATTTTATATCTTTTAAATTTAACATTCTTGTAAGCGGTCACCACTTATACATCTGTACCTGTAGAAGCTCAAAGGCAGCCAGCAGCTCTCCTGCATTGGCGTTTCCTCTATAGATCTGGTAGTACTCCAACTGAGAAGGGAAGCGTGGGGGACTGTAATGCTCATCAACCATCTTAGTTAGGGGCTTGGCAAATGTTCGGCCAATGTACTCCGATTTACCCTGCACATAATACACATGCTGTACATGACAATCTATTCATAAGCACTGGAGGTCACTATTAGCACATTCCTACACTACTGTCACATGCTTGCCTATGAATTTAGAGATTCTTGTTACTTACAAAATTCCACAGCGCTAATGGAAATTACAACTATGCTGTAACAGATATGTAATAGAAGTGTTATCAATAAGCACTTTCAATTATGAGCAGAAGGCTTGCTGCTCTTTTCATTGCCGTATCACTTTTAACTCCAACACTCATGACAGCACCAGCAGGAAAAGTGCAGTTCGAATAACATAGATTAAAACTTACTATAAATTAACCCAAAAATTAATAACAAAAAGAAGGGAATTGTATATTATTGAGGCAAAATGAAGCATTTCATGGTGATTTAAATAGTCCCAGTATAATTATGCTATATACGGTATATGACAAAACTTAAGTCCACATATCATATTCCTTGTGAAGCTTAGCTAACAGGAGCTCATGATCTTTCATTCTACCAATTCTAGTAATTAGTCAAAAAATGGTTTGTGTACTGGAGGTGTTAGAGTTTTTTTGTTGCTTTACAAATCCCTCTGGGTCCATTTGAAAAAAAATTTAATAATAATAACAATAATGGCCATAAACCAAGATTTCTCAGGATAATATTGGTACTACAGCCTGCTTTTATGTAAGACTTGTCTTTCAATAACAAGGCAGAGCCAGAGTTAAACAGGAACAAACACTGACTCAGGACAATGGCAAACATTTTAATAAACCCTTATCACAGTGAAAACAAGGGTTCATTATCCAACCATTAGTGACTCTAAAAATGCATAGGTAGACTACAGCTGAGCGTAATTTCATTCATTCATTGTCCGAAACACTTTACTCTTTATTATGGTCATAGGAAGCCCATCCCAGCCAACTCCGGGATAAGGCAGGGTACACTCTGAAGCTCGCCAGACCATCGCAGACCCCATGAATTTAAATAATATAATTACACATGTACATAATGTCAAAACTTACCACAGTGTCCTGGTCATATATTTCTATGACAATGATTGGAGGGTCATCACGAAGTTCACTGGCTTCACCGTAAAGCTCAACATTATCAAACACCAGCATCTGGTCCCATGTTGGACAGAGAGTCTCACTGAGCACCTGAAACACCCCAACAGATGTAGAAATTAATTCAGGAAAATATAGATGCGTGTAGAAAAGGAGTAAAGTGTGTAAAAAATAAATAAATCTATAAATCCATATGAAAATATTATGGAGAAACACACCTCTGTGACTTGACTATATGTGGAAAAGAAAACTCTGGCGAAAGGATCAGACAATCCAGTATCATCAGCAGCAAACAGGCTACGGGCCTGGTACATGTGAGCTCTTAACTGGAACACTTGCATGCCTAAATGAGGACAGGGAAGGCTTTAAAAACAATCAAACATTCTGGAAAAGTCTAAATGACAAACGGGTCATTTTATTTTAAGTTCTAGGAAGAACAGTGCACAGTTTATATTGTCAGCAGGCAGTCTGTTCTACTTGAAAGGAAAATTTCAGATTCATTTATGATTGCAGGACAGATAAATTAAGTTTGGAAAAAAATGTTAATCCGGACCAAAATCTTTTTTTTTTCTTTCTTTTTCTTTCTTTCATTCTTTATTTTGATCTTTGTTTCTTTCAAACATTCCTTTCTTTTGAGCTTAGATGAGAAACCCAATCAAACTTAAGCACATTCTTAAGACAAGATGATCACCAGACTGCATATTTACTGTTATAGACGAGATTAATGGGAGGCATGGGCTGCAGGCCTGCGCTTTTAGCTACTTTATTTTCCTCAAAACCACTGGGCAGGCCATTCAAATAGTCCTTTCTTTGTTTGTTCAGACCAAGCCACAGGTACAACTCCATCTTCGCTTGAACTGTCAAGCCAGCTGGGCCAAAGCTCTTCTTTCCAGGTAACTGCAAATAACCATCAGCATATTATTGTCAATAATGAAAAACTTTTACTATGGGATTAAACTTAAAGGAAAATTAACCAAGGCAAAAAAAACAAAAAACAGAACAACAAAAAAACAAGAAGTAAACAGAGAGACTTACCCGGAGAAAGACAGTTTTGACTTTCCCACAATCTTTACCCATCTCCTCATCTACAATTGAATAGAGGATGTCTTTTGAAGGGATGCGTGCGTAAGCTATACGCTTATTGTTACTTATCATCCATATGAACACGTCCGGAATGCTGTGCTGTGGCTGGGGGAAAAAAAATCATTTTTATTTTCAATTATTCTGAAGACATTAGTTTAATATTCTTTAAATATTAGAAGTTGCTGTTTATCCAACCTCATCGGCCATGAACCGGAGCTTCTGCAGGAAATTCAGAGCCAGTTTCAGTTTGTCTCGCAAAGTGTTTTTCTTCACTTGTGTGCGCATGGTTTTGGCCTGCTGAGCCATGCTCTCCTACAGACAACACCGCAAAACACATTGAGTTCATTATGTTTGAGCTTTTTTTAATTCGCCATGGTGAGTGAGGATTGTATAAATATAATGGTATACCATCTCTCTTAGACAGGACTTCAGCCTTTCCCGATCCAATCTGGTTACACCAACCTGATTCTGATCTTTATTGGCAAGGGTCACAAATCGACTGTCAGAACAAAAATAGGAGAAGATGAGGAGAAGTTTCTAAAGTAAATACATATATAGCAAAATTAAACTGTGTGTGTGTGTGTGTGTGTGTGTGTGTGTGTGTGTGTGTGTGTGTGCGA
>JBCNYH010000002.1:13801526-13821256 GCA_039654325.1 Tandanus tandanus | reverse complement strand
GACCACCAACTCATATTAGGGACCTTATCTGGGTCAGAATTTTGTCCAGGGCCCAGTTCGGAGTTTGCACTTTTTTTTAAAAAAAAAACATCTGCATCACTACGGAGCCCCTAAAGGGACATGTGGGGGAAAAAATTACATGAAAAGTTTCTAGTGCGCACGAGAAACCTCAGGTAAGTGGTGCGCACGCGATAGTTTCTCGTGCTCACTAGAAACCGTTCTTTTTTTTGCCCCCCCATGTCCCTTTAGGGGCTCCGTACATCACTAATTCTCTTGTCTCTAACAATAATTAAGGCAATTAAGCTACCTACTGCCCCTCTCTGACATGGAAGAGTATTGCATTACTCTGCCAGTCACTAAAGCACAGACACTCGCCAATGGCCACCGGTAATTGGATAATTTCCCACGGCACACACCGTGGCACAGTGGTTGAAAATCACTGTGTTAGACGGTCACAGATTAGACACACAAAAGGTGTTAATAATTCAAAGGTGACATGTTTATTTAGGAAAACTGAAATTTGTACTTAGGCTATTATCTATGTAGCTCATCACTACCTTGGCTTCACACATGAAATGTTATGTAAGTACGTATATGTAATGGACATCAACTCCACACTGAGGAAAAAGAGGCAGAAAATCTAGATATAGACATCCTGCTCGTGGTGGGGGTGGGGGTGCGTCCCAGGGGGGGGGTAGGAACAAAAGAGCATGCGCTCTCTCTCTCTCTCTCTCTCTCTCTCTCTCTCTCTCTCTCTCTCTCACTCTCTACTCTCTCTAACACACACACTCACAAAACCATTCACACATGAAATCTTAACTGCATGTCACGGACATGTCACATTTTGTCAAGACACAGGATTTAGCAGCCACTCACAGAGGCTGTGGCTTAATGATAAGAGCCAAAGGTAACGACCATCGCCTGCCTCTGAAAAAAGGCTGCACTGCATGAAATTTGAAAACTGCAGGTTAAACGAATAAGAAAAAAACACACACTTGCAAAAGCAACAGAAAAACTCAACTAATAGCAAAAATATTAGAAAAGCATTTTACACGATTTGACACACATGCACGCAAACATCGGCATTTGACCTTAACGGAGCAGCTTGTAGTTCAGCGTGTAGGGCAAATTGTCATAGCAACAAAACATAAAAAATCCCCTTTCCTTTTCGCCATCCAACCCTACACTCACTTCTGAAATGGCGTACACTGTGTAAGTTGCCCTTTAGGAAATGAAGCAAACCTGAGAATGGTAATTTCTGGACCAAAAAAGTTAACAAACATTAGGGTGTATAGCAATGCCATTATCTCTCTATATTTATCCCAACAATTGTATCTGTATCTGATTTAAAAGCAGCAGAACCACAACCTGATTTTTTTAATTAGGTATGAACCCTGCATTCCTGCCATAGAAAACACTGGAAAACACTGATAACATGGGATTATTGTTTTTGTTTATTATGGATTCAGCAACATCCAACTCTTATTATGCCAGTATTTTAAAGGTTTAAGTCATGTTTTCTGATAAACTCAGCAGAACACTTTAGCATTGACCAACTCCTTTGATTTGGCAAAATTACACGTGAAACTCGAAAAATTAGAATATCATGCAAAAGTTAATTTATTTCAGTAATTCAGCTTAAAAGGTGAAACTAACATATTATATAGACTCATTAAATGCATAGTGAAACATTTCAAGCCTTTATTTGTTATAATTTGGATGATTATGGCTTACAGCTTATGAAAACCTAAAAATCCAAAATCTCAGAAAATGAGAATATTGTGAAAAGGTTCAATATTGTAGGCTCAAAGTGTCACACTATAATCAGCTAATTAATCCAAAACACCTGCCAAGGGTTCCTGAGCCTTTAAATGGTCTCTCAGTCTGGTTCAGTAGAATCACAATCATGGGGAAGACTGCTGACCTGACAGTTGTGCAGAAAACCTTCAATGACCCCCTCTATGAGGAGGGAAAGCCTCAAAAGGTAATTGCAAAAGAAGCTGGATGTTCTCAAAGTGCTGTATCAAAACACATTAATAAAAAAGTTAAGTGGAAGAGTGAAGTGTGGAAGTAAAATATGCACAGGCAGCAGGGATGACCGCAGCCTGGAGAGGATTGTCAGGAAAAGGCCATTCAAAAGTGTGGAAGCTTTTGGATATGGGCTTTAAATGTCGTATTCCTCTTGTCAAGCCGCTCCTGAACATTAAACAATGTAAGAAGCGTCTTACCCGGGCTAAAGAAAAAAAGAACTGGTCTGTTGCTCAGTTGTCCAAAGTCCTCTTTTTTGATGAGAGCAAATTTTGCATCTCATTTGGAAACCAAGGTCCCAGAGTCTGGAGGAAGAATGGAGAGGCACACAATCCAAGATGCTTGAAGTCGAGTGTGAAGTTTCCACAGTCTGTGTTGATGTGGGGAGCCATGTCATCTGCTGGTGTTGGTCCACCTTAAGTCCAGAATCAATGCAGCTGTCTACCAGGACATTTTAGAGCACTTCATGCTTCCTTCAGCAGACAAACTTTATGGAGTAGCTGACTTCATTTTCCAGCAGGACTTGGCACCTACACACACTGCCAAAAGTACCAAAACCTGGTTCAGTGACCGTGGGATTACTGTGCTGCATTGTCCAACAAACTTGCCTGACCTGAACCCCATAGAGAATCTATGGGGCATTGCCAAGAGAAAGATGAGAGACCGAACAATGCAGAAGACCTGATGGCCGCTATTGAACCATCCTGGTCTTACATAACACCTCAGCAGTGCCACAAGCTGATAGCATCCATGCCACACCGCATTGAGGCAGTAATTCATGCAAAAGGATCTCAAACCAAGTACTGAGTACATATGCATGATTGTACTTTTCAGCGGGATGACATTTCTGTATTAACATTTTTTTATTGATTTCATGTAATATTCTAATTTTCTGAGATTTTGGATTTGGGGTTTTCATAAGCTGTAAGCCACAATCATCAAAATTATTACAAATAAAGGCTTGAAATATTTCACTTTGCATGTAATGGGTCTATATAATATATTAGTTTCACCTTTTA
Source organism: Tandanus tandanus (assembly GCA_039654325.1). NCBI lineage: Eukaryota > Metazoa > Chordata > Actinopteri > Siluriformes > Plotosidae > Tandanus > Tandanus tandanus. The sequence continues at coordinate 13,818,209 of JBCNYH010000002.1, read as the reverse complement.
AGTTGAATTACTGAAATAAATGAACTTTTGCACAATATTCAAATTTTTTGAGTTCACCTGTACTATAATAAATGTTACAGATATGATTGTTGATATTTTGTGATTATCATGCTTGATAAGCATGTTAGCTCTGCAAGAGCAGATAAGCTTGCGTTTGGGCTCTGGGGAAACAAAATGATTAATTCTTAGTCATTGATGTGGGAAGGAATAAGCATTTAACCTAAAATTATATTAGATGACTGTAGAGGGACTCTATGGTCATGATGCAAAAGATTCTACATTTGAGAAAGTTTTTTATTTAAAATTTTTAACTCTTTGTCACCTTACTGTTGTTGTTGTTGTTGTTGTTGATGATGATGATGTAGACAGTTGGCTCTAAAAGTCTGACTCCTCCATTATCGTATTCTCTAAAGCATGGAGCTCTGAAGCATGTCGGGAGCTCAACTATGACCATGACCTTTACTTAAGCCTCACATTTGAGCCTCACATTTGCTTGTACCTGTATGAAGGTAAATTCACACCTCTAGTCTTAACCTTTTTGGCCAGCTTTCTAAAAACAAACAAGCAAAAGCAAACAAAAAGATGTATAATGCCTAAACTACATAGCTAGTAGTCAAAAACAAATTTCAGAGGAAACAGCTTATGAACGGTTCACAGAATGTACATATACTGTAAAGTAGTTTTAAGGGATGTGTGGGAATCTTTAACAGTAAATATTTCTGTGTAAAACACTTTATTTCATGAAGATTTACGCACCTGTTAGTGAAGACTTTGCTGTAATTGTATATATGGATCTCCAACATCTCATTACCATCCACCTTACTGGCAATTGGCCATCGAAATGCCTGGAAAGCAAAACAACAATAAAATAAATGACAGGAAGGAACAGTGGCTCAGTGCTTAGCGTTGTCACAGCAAGAAGTTTCTGGGTTTGAATTTAACATCAAACTGCGGCCTTTCTCTGTGGAGTTTGAAGGTTCTCCTCGTGCTTGTGTGGGTTTCCTTCAGGTATTTCCTTCAGCAATAGATCACTAACCTGTTCAGACCATGCCTCTTATCCAAAGTCAGCTGAGATTGATTTCAGCATCACCTGTGACCCTGATGCATACGTGGTATAGATGAAGGATAAATAATTGGCATACAGTGTCCCTGGTTTAAACCTGATGTTGGATTATTCTTTCCCCTAAAGTGTGTGTGTGTGTGTGTGTGTGTGTGTGTGTGTGTGTGTGTGTGTGTGTGTGTGTGTGTGTGTTGTGCATGCATATACGGGGTATATTTCTGCCTCACTCCAGTGTTCCTAGGATAGCCTCCAGATTCACCACTGCCCTGTAATTAATGGAAATAGATGAATGAATGAATAAACAAATTAATTCATAAACAAAAGGCATAATTTCCCAATGCTTATTTGTCATTTGCTGAACTGCTTTATCCTATTAGGGTCAAGGGGAGGCTGCTGCCTATCTCAGCCGACTCTGGGCGAAACCAGGGTACACCCTGAACAGCTCGCCACTTCATCACAGGACCAACACACACACACAACCATTTACAGTCACACTCACACTTAGGGGGAGTTGTGAACATCCAATTAGCCTAATGTGCATGTATTTGGACTGTAGGAGGAAACTGGAATACCTCGAGGAAACCCATACAAGAAAGAGGAGAACAAGCAAACTCCACACAGAAACCCCCTTGTCGAGCCCAGGACTTTAACCCGGGACTTACTTGCTGTTCTACATTGAGGCAGATGAGCTAACAACTACGCCACCATGCTGTCTACTTATTTGTAATCACATACCAAAGTAAATAGCATACTTGTGAAATTGTGATATATTCTGCTCTATGTTTTGTAGAGAAGTCTATAAGTTAAAAGCTGACTTTAAAATATAACCTTGATTTTTATTTTATTTTTTATTGGTGTAATTTCAGCAGCAAAAGTATGAATTTTTCTTTTTATCACACAAATTACTAACTTTTATATATTACAGAAAAAAAGCACTAAAAGAATACATTATCAAAATAACTTTGCAGAAAATAAGACTCATTTATAAAGTTAAATGTATGTTGATGATAATGATTATGGCACTGAGCATACAACAAAGATATACACTGCCCGGCCAAAAAAAAAAAAAGAAGTCGCACACACGAATATGCTCTTGTTGACGTTTAGAATTGATGAGGGAAAAATCGAACCACTCCATAAAGTCTTTTCCAGTACATCCCAAAATCTTTCAATAGGGTTAAGGTCAGGACTCTGGGGTGCCAGTAGATATGTGAAAATGATCCCTCGTGCTCCCTGAAACACTCTTTCATTATTTGAGTCCCCATTTTATATATCAGTGTCATCAGGGAAGAAAAGCAAGAATGCCATGGAGATAACATGCTGTGATCAAGGCTAAATGCACTCCATGAAAATATTAGAGGGTGGCCAAGAAAATAGTGCCAGGTTATTGTAACAGTCAGAGAATTTTCTACCATGGAAAAGTCTTCACGAGAGCAAACTGCGTTCCCCAGTATTGAAGTGACATGAAAAGGGTTTTTTTTTGGCTTAATATCTTTAGGAAAGTAGGAGAAAAAAATGACAGCTATTTATTGCTGTTACAACAGATATGCCAATAGGAGCAATTATTGAGGAGGAACAGATGTTCATTGGCAAATGAGTATGAGTATATGGTAAATAAACATTTGAAAAGTATTTATGGTGGTGTGATGTAGCACTGATGATTTTCCTAATGCAACCTGCCTCTAAGTGTTTTCATTCTTTTCTTACAAAGAATTTGATTATACTGTAATTCTGTGAAGTGTGAAATATCAAGAAAACTATCTATATTTCTCCCCAGTAAAGCGGCATATATAAAAACTGTGAGCCTGACAGTGGAACTGCACGATCTTCATTTCTGTGGTGGACAGAATTGAAGGCATGACAGAACACTGCAGAGCCATTGAGTTTCACTCGTGAAACTTTCAAAGGCAATCTCGAACTCTGTGGGACTGTTTTTCGTGTCGTTCTGGGCCACCTGTCAGTGAAACGATCTATCAGCCTCCTCCTGTTTTGTAGACCTGGAGCTCCCATCTGTCCTACACATCCACACAGCCAAAACCTGTTAGGGGTTTGTGCAGACGTGTCATTTTATAGAGTGATAATGAGAAGCACCAGGCCTTCCTACTCTAAACTGTATGACAGAGTCACTACTGTGAGAGGACTGGACACTCACACAATATTCACAATGGAGTTGATAATATGTCAGTATGGTCAGTATAGATTTCTGACATAGATAATATGATCAGCAATTGAAGTGTGAAACTTGAGAAAGGCAAAAATAATTATAATTGGAAATCTCACAGTTTTACTGATTACTTAGGCATCCTTGGATATCACCGATGATGCTGCTGTCAGACCAAATGTATAATAAAACAGTACACAGTAATGAAATTATAACGCCTGCAGTACATTTATCAAATTCTTTCTACAAGACAACACTAAAAACCAGTTTAGGATATTCCCAAATCATCATTCATTCATTCATTTTCAGAACCGCTTAAGCCTAATTACGGTCGCGGGGAGGCTGGCACCCATCTCAGCAGAGTATACCCTGGACAGCTCACCAGGCCATCGCAGGCCAGAAACATGTTGACGGCAACCTATTCCCAAATAATAAAAAAATCTAATCATCTATACTTCTGATATGGCATAAACATTATTCCATCCATCCAGTCATCTATTTGCCGAACCGCTTAATCCATCTAGGGTCGCGAGGAAGCCGACTCTGGACATCGCAAGGCCAATACACACACAACCAATCACACTCATACCTAGAGGCAATTTTGGAACAGCCAATTAGCCTTATGTGCATGTCTTTGGACTGTGGGAGGAAACTGGAGTACCCTGAGAAAGCCATGCAAGCACAGGGACAACATGCAAAACACGCAGCGAAACATCCTAGCTGAGCAAAGAACTCGAACCCAGGACCTTCTTGCTGTGAGGTGGACATGCTAACCACTATGCCACAATGCTGCAATATAACCATTATTGCTAAACACAATTTAATTCAGCTCAATTTTGCTCCTTAATCATAGAAGAAGCATGTTTGCAGTGGTGACTTAGCGGTTAAGGCCATGGGTTACTTAACAGCAGTTCAATCCCCACTATCACCACTGTTGGGCCCTTGAGCAAGGCCCTTAACCCTCAATTGAACAGCTGTATAAAAAATGATAATTGTAAGTCGCTCTGGATAAGAACGTCTGCCAAATGCTGTAAATGTTTGAGATTCTGTAGTGCATAAAGCTGTCAGGTGATTTCTTGCACTCATCACCCTACAGTTTTGAGTTTGCTGTGTTTCAGTACAGTGACGAGGTTCTTCATCTTAAAGAAAATAAAAATATATTTATATTATGTTAATATAAATATACTTTATAATCCTAGTCTATTTTTCATTATCTTTTTAAGAACCACACCCATAAACATCAGAACTTCTGTTAAAAGATTCCTAGTGCAATTAATGGGAAATGGAAGCCTCCAGGTGCAATGAAGTAGCAGACCACATAAATTCAGAGATTAGGGCCACTGAAAGTAGAACCACATAGCACATAAAACTCTCTTATGTTCTGTTGCATCACTCGCTTGTCCCATCTTCCTCTAGATGTGTGCATTGGAAGCTTCACATAGTCCAAAAGTATAGGAATATTTCCAGTTCTTTTGTGTTTGCTTTTTGTGGAGATGGTTTGTTATTAGAGGAGGTGGTGGTGGTGGTGGTGGTGTTGTTTTATTTATTTATTTATTTATTTATTTATTTATTTATTTTTTTCTTTGCAGTTCTCACAATGTCCCTGCCATTAAAATGTTAATTCCCTTGAATGACCTATTCAATGTCTGGTTATTAGTACAACATTCCAAAGTTGTACTTGATATGCCAAGTGTTTGTGCAATAGCTCTGGTTGATTTTCCTATTGTAGACATTCAGATGTAATCTAGCACACCTGGGCAACAAAAATACATCAATACTGTCGATCATATGTTCCAATTTTTCTGATCGCTTTCAGAAGTGTTGGTTTGAATAAAGGCACCATGTTTTATGCTGGTTAACACATATAGATGTAAACAAAGGAAATAAGAGCTTAAATACTGATCTATATTTTATCTATACTTAAACCCAACCATTTCAAACCCACCTCAATCTCAAACCCAAACATCTTCAGTGTATTGCAAAAGCAAAAGAATTGTCCTTCAAATACTTTCAGAGGGAACTCTAGGTGGCATGGCCAGACAGATACACAAAAGCCTAAGAACACAAGCACCAGGCGTTAGCTGTTGTGGAGGAAAGATGCCACCACTGGACTCAGTAAAAACATGTTCTTCAGACTGATAAAATCCAGTATGGTCGACTATCTGGATGTCTGATAGACAAAATACCAGGACGTTACATTTCGGAATACACTGCATCAGCAGTAAACTATGGTTGAAGAGGTATAAAGGTCTGGGGCTGTTATTGTACGGATATGTAGGGATTGTAGAAAAATGTTTAAATTCCTTTTTAAGTGACTTTTACTATATAAAGCTGCTTTGCGACAATGTCAACTGTAAAAAGCGCTATAAAAATAAAACTGAATTGAATTGAATTATTTTTAGGGTTTGGGTCTGGTCTCAGATCTAGTGAAGGGTAGTGTTCGTTCAACAAAATATATAATAGTGCAATACATTCTATTTAAAATAATTGTTTGCTTCCAACTTCAGCAGACATACATATGAGCAAGTCCCTTTCCTATTCCAGCATGACAATGCCCCGTGCACAAAACAAGCGCTATTAAGACATGGCTTGACATTTCAAAAGGTTGTGGAAGGGAACACTAGTGGTCTTGTAGCAAAATCTTGTAGAAAGCTTTCTAGGAAGATTGGGGACAGTTAAAGATGCAAAATGATGCCCAGCTCCATATTAGTGCCAATATTTGAATTGGGATGTCCGACATGCTCATGTGGGTGTGACGGTCATACAAAATTTGCCCGCCATATGCTGTATTTCTTTACCGTGCTTTTTAAAGGTCCTCTGAACCCTGCTTACAATTTTGTTTTATTATTCTAACATTCTCTGGAAGCCCTAGAACTGTGATTTGCATTTCCCATGAGTGTTCTTCGTTTTGAAGGCTAGCATTACCCTTAGTCTTGGGAAGCCAGTTCATTAATGGGATTTTTTTTTGTTGCCATGGAGATGAACAATATTAGTTTCAGATTTGTCTCACCTAGAGCATCTCTATCTTCAGCTGCTCATTACAAATAAAGCATGAATAAAACTAATACATGTACTTTTCGTCATGATTCAAACAAACAAACAAACCAAGTTCAATTACATGGGAAGAGTAAGTATTCCCTTACATTCAATTAAAATCAGGTGTTGCAGATTAGGTGCCATTGGTTAGAACCTCCTGCAGGAGGAACCTGTCTTATTTATACCTGAAATCTATGGCCTGGTGTGTTCTTTGCTATTTAAATATGTGATGTCATCATGCCAAGATCTAAAGAGCCCTCTTAAGGCCCTCAAAAGAAAAATTGTGCAAGCCAGGGATTTAAATGGATCTCCACATTAATTGAAATAAATAATTCAACTGTAAGGAAAATCATCTACAAGGGATTAGTTTTCAAATGTTTGCCAATTTGTCTAGGATCGGCCCCAACAAATTCAGCCCGAAAGCTCGTGCCCAAGGCTGTTTGATGCCAAAAGGAATCTCCATGAATCCCAAAATTTCATCATGGGTTCTGCAGCTAACTGCTGGTGTGAAAGTGCATACATCGACAATCAGAAAGAGACTGGATTGTATTGAAGTTGTTCCTGGAAAAAACTGCAGTATGCAAAAAGAGAAATAAAGCAAGACAACAGTTTTCTGAAGACCAGAACTTTTGGAATTATGGCTCTGGACAGACTGTAGTAATCTGTCCACAGTTACAGTACACCATATGAACAGGTGAAGAACCTCATACCAGCTGTGGAGTATGGTGGTGGAAATGTTATGGTTTGGGGTTGCTTTACTGCCTCAAGACTGTGCAGGTTGCAGTGATTAATTCAACTATGAATTCTGAATCATATCAAAGAGTGCTTAAAAATGATTGGAGGCCACCTGCTTGAAAGTTGAACTGAAGGTGGATCTTTAAGCAGGATAATTATCCTTAACACACAAGCAAATCCACCAAGGAATGGCTCAAAAAAGAAATAGAGGGTTATGGATTGGCCTCATCAAATCCCTGATTTGAACCCCATTGAAATGTTGTGGGGGGTTTGAAAAGTATTTGATCATCTTGCATCTGACAGAAGAGGGTCAGAGACTGTCAGACAGGTATGCAAAACTCAAGAATTTATACTGAATAGTCCAAATGAAAGAAATTCAATAAACTACATTGACCTGAAAGTCTTGTTACTAATAACTCATGCTCATTTATAGCCTACCTACCATGGCTACCTTATACTGCTCTCATATTAAGAACTGAAAATTCACAAAAATGCGCCAGCACTGACAATATAGCTCAAGGACTTGTCAATTTTAATACGAAAGGCTGAATTATTCACCCACTGCCTCAAATATATTTCACATATTTCACTTTCCCTTCACCTCCTTTCCTATATTTCTACCTTTTATTCTCTTTTACTTTGTGTCTAGTGGAACCTTGCTTTCTAAATAAAATAGACATGAAGTCATATCAAGGCTATGACTAGGTTCAGGATGTAATTCAGTTGAGAAATAAAGCTTCAAAAATCAATTTGCACCCTTTGAAACAACATATACAGTGGAACTCACTTCAAACTGCATCCCTAATTGGCCAAGACTGCAGAGTCGTCCACTGTATTCTCCACAATCTCTCCTCCCCCATACGTCTACTTCTCTCCCATTCTCTTATTCAGCTTACAGCATTTCATAGCATGGTACACCATTCACAGCTCATTCTAAGCCTACAGCCTTTTAATATGAAACCCCTTCCCATGATGAAGGTTAACAAGAATATTCTATCTATGAAACCCTATGGAACCTTGTTTAAGGTTGTGCAGTTTGTGTTAGCTCACCACATTAATATAGAATGTTTTCATGTAGAGATTTTCATTTTTGCACACATTTCTCCAAGCCATATGGCTTCACAGCATGAACCACACATTCTTCTGTGACATCTCCTCCTATTTTGGTCATGGCAACTCTTTATATTACCTCTTGGCTTCCATGCTTCTATCTTGTGTTTGTTGCTGCATTTGCTATTGCATACCAAAGATTTTTAAAGATTATTATTGTCAGACCATAACAACTTGCCTTTTCTATATTTTAATTTGTTATATATATTTTTTTCTATTTTCTATTTGGCTACACAAATAGAGTGAGATCACACACCTGGAAGAAAAACTAACTACATAAGTCCTATTCATTCATTCATTAATTTTTTTAAGCCGCTTAATCCTAATCAGGGTCGTGGGGAGGCTAGTGACCATCTCAGCCAACTCTGGGCAAAGGCAGGGTACATCCTGAACAGCTCAACCGGACCATTGCAGGGCCAACACACATACAATCATTCACACTTACACTCACACCTAGGGGCGATTTGAAACAGCCAATTAGACTACTGTGCATGCTCTTGGAATGTGGGAGGAAACCGGAGTACCTGGAGGAAACCCACCCATGCATGGGGAGAACATATAAACTCCATGAAGAAACGCTTGAGAAAGGGAATCGAGCCCAGGCCTTCTTGCTGTGAGGCAGACGTGCTAACCACTGCGCCACCATGCCTCCAAGTCCTATTTCATTTTTATATTTTATTCATTCATTCATTTTCTGAACGACTTAATCCTAATTAGGGTCGAGGGGAGGCCCATCTCAGCCGACTCTGGGCAAGGGCAGCTCACCAGGCTATCGCAGTTTTTATATTTTATTTTATTTTATAGAGATTTAATTTTCATTTAACAGGTTTTTATACTGGTTTGGTGCAATAATACTTGATACTAAAGCCTAAAATTAGCCCGTGATCTCCATGTTTTTTCTGCATTTATGTACACAGGAATTTGTTCACATCATGCTCCTTTCAAATGTTTTTTACTAGCGCGCTGTATCTATCTGTTCTCAAGCATGAATTGTTTCTAATAATGTGATATGAAATCCCTTCCCACAACTGTCATTATAAGACTTCTCATTTTCCTTCTGCAGTCCAATTAATTCCACCTTGCTGCATACTCACCAATCTACCATCAACCTCACACTGAAAAACAGGTCAACCAGATAGTGCTCACTTTCATCAGTAGATAAAATGTACACTCCATTCAACCACGCTGTGTGGCTAAAATCCCACATGGTGTTGTACCACCAGCTCCATTCATTTATTATCCTTGTTAATGTGTTTTTGTAGTGTCAATTACAGAACTTTAAAGAAAAATATCATGAAATGTGACTGTTTATTATTCAAAATGACTTATACAATGATTTATTTCTGTTAGTGGAATTTAAAAAAATAAGTACAATAGTGTAATGTTCAAAGTACCATTCCGTGATGCGATAAACATAATGGTGCCTATTGACTGGAAAGGGCTGAGCTAATAAGCTCCAGTTGAAGGCTCCAACAGCGAGAGTTTTATTATGTGGATAAACGCATCCAGCAGAGACTGAGCAAGGACAACAAATTATCTTAATGTAGCTTGTTTCTATCTGATATTCCAAACTGCTATGTTATTGTTTCTTTCCAAATTTCACTTAAAAAAAATAAATAATGAATAAACTTTCATTACGGGGGCAGTGGTGGCCTGGTGGACTGATCCAAAAGGTCGGGGGTTGAAGCCCCACTATCACCGAGTTGTCACTACTGTCCCCCCCAGTGCTGCTAACTGGGTTATCAAAGGCCAGCCATGTCTCTCACTGTCTGTTGTGAGAAGCATGTAAAAAAACCATTGCTGACTTTCGAAAAGAGTAGGCTGCATTGCCGTCAGCGTGTTTCTGCCCTGCGATGGCCTGGCGAGCTGTCCAGGGTGTATTCTACCCTCACCCAGAGTCGGCTGAGATGGGCGCCACCCTCCCGACGACCCTAATTAGGATTAAGCGGTTCAGAAAATGAATGAATGAATGAGCTTTCTTAACATGGCATTAAATTGTGAACATTGTAACTTTGATTGTTTAGAATTCACAGTAATGTTTTTCAGCCCACATCTCTCTGAATATACCTCAGATATGAACATTCAGATACACATAAATCATTGATCAGGAGGTGTTTGGAGATGATATTTATCGGAGAAAATTTGTTTCTGACACTGAAGCAGTGAGAACATGATTGCACACCTTCTGCAGATGGAGAGTAGAGAGGAGACAAATCCAGCACTGATAGTCAGGTGTTTGTGTATAGTGTGTGGTTTGGTGCATTAAAAAGCATCAATTTGAGGTATAAATGGCATCTGAAAAGTGCCAGGTTTGAGTTATAGTGGATTAGGACACATCAAGGTCCAATCTCAGAATTCATTGGATTCACAGCCACATAATAATAATAATAATAATAATAATAATAATAATAATAATAATAATAATAATAAAATCCTGTCTATTTTACTTACCACATTATGATAACATGAAAATATTTTTGAACATTGAAAACATTGAAATAATTTAAAGTCTGAAATAACCTTAGGTGATCTTAAGATGTGAGATGTGACTGTGAGTACCAAGTAATCTCAGAGTTAGTGATGTGTGCAATGGCTCCAACACTCTGAAATGAGTCAAACACACAGCAGGGCCAGGGCAAAGTGAGTAAGCCAACAGGAATTTGGCAAGCCATTAGAAAAAGTTGTACTGAGTTGGGGGGTGGGGGGTAGATTATGTGGCAGACTTAGCCTAATGATAATATGAATATCAAGGTCAGTGTGAAAATAAAATGCCCAGTAGTTTTATGTCTAAAAAAGTAAATCTTTCACTATTTTTCTCACTTACTGTGTAACAGCTGTCTCTCTTTCCAACTCCTTATTTTAGGGAATGCTTGTTTCTTTGCTTCCTAACCTGAACAAAAATGCACTAATCACAAGAGGAAATGGCTCTCAGCTTTTGTTGTTCACAGAAGAGGAAATTTTCTGATGCTTACCCCTGACAGCACTAAGAAAAATAAGCAAAAGTGTAAGAAGGACCATTAAACCTCAACTACAGCTTAGAACAGTTTTCTCTTATTCTAAATGGCAGCAAACATTAAATTCATACTAGGTAACAAGTATGGGTTTTATATATAGATCAGTAGTAAAATGAATAAACAAACTGTAGAAGTAAAGCTAGGAGAGATTTTATTAAATATTTCATGTCTTTTTGAATTTTACTTAGGCGAACTTTACCATTAGAGTGAGCTGAATGGGATTTGCTCCATTTACTGTGCAGGTGAAATGAATAAAGACAGACAGAGAGGTGTTCAATATGTCCACATGGGGTACAGTGAAAAAACTCCTGTCATAGGATTACAGACACAAGTGCTTAAACAAGCAGGCATCAGGGACTTTGGGTAATTTTCTGGGTGCAGTCAAAGGCTTATAGTTTCTTATGTTGGCTGATTTTACCCCCTGCTTCTCAGTTCTATTATCACAAGAAATGAACAACGTTAAATGTGATGAACACTCCAGAACACGGATGAGCAGTTCGATTAGTTCCCATCCCCACTGCCGACACTGCAGGCTTCTCTCAACCAAAATCTACATATTGCTTTCACTCCTCCTGAGCTTGAAAGTACAAGCTTAATTGTTGTTTTCATGCACAAGTGGCTAAGTGAGAGACAGACACTGAGAAAGAAAATACATTGACTAACCTCCTCAAACCTGGCTTCATCCTCGCAGTTCTCCAGGATACGTGAGTAGAAAGACAGACCTACAGAGAGGGAAAAAAAGAGCTTGTCTTACCAAGTCCTCTAGGTACATTCCCTGAATTTGAGAGTATCAAAATGGACAAATGTGTACTTATCATCGTGCATGTCAGCATTTGTTAAATGGTCATATTTTATTAATATTATAAAGCATAACTTATTTTAGAGTCAGGAACATAACAAGACAAGAGTATCCAACATGAATAATCATGCTATGTAATTAGCATTTAAATAGATGTATTTATTTCGTCTCCAGCTAAACAAACATACACTGTGAACACAAATGCAGCATAAATATGACCGCCCACGCACACACAAACACTTACGGTAATAATCAGTGGAAAATAATGTTGTAATGCACATCTAATTAGACCAGCAAGCTTATTACTAAGTCACAATTGCTGTTCCTCCTGCCTGCTTGTATCATAGTATGAGTAAGGCTTTCATGTAAGTGGCCAGGGCATTAGGATAGTGGATGCATGCTGGATTAGAATGCAGGTGTGTTAACAAAAGCGCAAAACACAAAAGAAGAAAAGATCTACATAGCTGAGTAAGGGAGAGAGAGAAAAAGAGAGGCAGGGGTGGGGTGAGGGGTGCAAAGTTAGAGAGTCCTGTGGCGATGGCCATAATGGTCTTGCCACTGTAGATTTAAGAGTCTCGGAGTTACAGCACATATAAAAATCTCATAAAAAGCACATGTACAGTTTTAAAGAAAACAGAAACACACACACACACACACACACACACACACACACACACACACACACACACACACACACACGCACACACTCAATCTTGGACTTCTAGCTTTGTGGGGACTCTCAGTGACATAATGCATCCCCTAACCTCGTCAACTTAAAGGAAATTGGTCATGAAATTTCAAAAAACTTGTTGATTTTGTTGATAGACTGAATAAAAAAGATAGCTTGAGGGTTATTCTAAGACTTGGGTACCTTAATACATCCACATCAACAGTATTTTAATGAACTTATTATCAGGTGTAACATGGAGCACCACACATGTACAATGCGTGATTTCTGTTTGCTCTAGCTCTTACCATTACCACTCCTACCACTGTATGTTATAATCCTTATATGCATTGCTAGTGCTACCTTCAGTATAATTTTGAAAAAAAATGCAAACACTCAACAAGTGATATTGAATGCCGTGAAATAAAAAAGGCCGTTAAACAACATCTATATGGGTTTACATTAGTTCGATAAAACTTGTCAACAAGGATACCCACAGGGCCATCAAAAATCATCTATATGGAGAAACGAGCTAGGGAAGTCCATGAAGGTACTTTGCTCTAGTAAGTGTGTGCTACGGGTGAATAAGGCGTGGTTTAATGTGTTCAGCACTCGTGCATGGGCTCGTGCATGCTCGCCAGACCATCGCAGGGCCAACACACACACAACCATTCACACTCACGCTCACACCTAGGGTCAATTTGGAACAGCCAGTTAACCTAATGTGCATGTCTTCGGACTGTGGGAGGAAACCGGAGTACCCGGAGGAAACCCACGCATGCGCAGGGACAACATGCAAACTCCACACAGAATCGCCATTGCCAAGCCCGGATGCGCCACCCTTTAACTATCACAATTAAATGCCTAACCCCAACCTGAAACTAATTCTAACCCAAACCCTAAATCCAAGACTTAAACCTCAAACAGCTCTTTGAAGAACCAGCCAAAATGTCCTCACTTTCCAAAAACGCCCTCACAATATTGGTTTAGCAATGTATTCCGGCCCTCAGTATGTAACAAGTACAAGTACACACACACACACACACACACACACACACACACACACACACACAGTCCTGTAGCTAGAAGGGAATGTTATGCATGCGTGGATTCCTCCACACTGGAAGCCTCTCGTTCTGCTTGGCTGCATTTATTTATGGGAGTGTGCAGTGGTCCTGCGGCACCTCGGTATTGAAGTGGATCACACTCGACATCATCCCAGTGACCGCCACTTACTACAAACCCAAATGTCCAGAGGCAGAAGCTGAGTGGAGGACATCAAAAGACAAGCTGCTCAGCATGTCATAACAACAAACACAAGCCCAGGAAATATCAGCCGTCCACACATTCACTCGTGTCTCTTTCGTCCTGGGCGCTGGAGCATGTTTACAACTCCTCTAGGGACAAGGAGGGAGAAGAAGACAAGAAATGTAGCCGCAGTGCAGCCCCGGCTGTGATAAGGTCACAGACTCATGGCTTGTTTCCAGGTCACTGAGGAATGAAACAGGCTTGAAATGAGCACAGTGGGATTCACACTGATCCGACATGTTAAAGGAATACTCGGACGGATTTCAACCTAATCTCTTTGCACACCAACTCTAGCATAAGTGTTGTGTCGACCATAAAGATGAGAAAAATTTGACAACACCAAGCGCAGTTGGCTATATAAAAAGAAATGTTAAATCCACAACACTTACACTCAAACAATCTTGCGAGGGGAAAGTCTAACCAGTGCTGTTTTCTGGATTTTTATCTTATTCAAGTACACAAATAAACATAACCACAGTTTTTTTTCCTCTGAAAAAGTAGCCTAGTACCAGAAAGCACAAATTTCACAGATTAAGACTTTCATTTACTTTGTGCAAAAAAAAAAAAAAAAGGGCTAGGAGGTTATGTCTTCACCTGTTGGGTTTGTTCGTGTGCAGTATACCTTAAAATGCAATGCATGGATTTGGATGATTTCTGTAGTACACTTCGTGTTAAGAGGAGCCAGTTGAGGTGGCTTGGGCATCTGATTAGAATACCTACTGAACACCTCCCTGGTGTGGTATTTCTGGCATGTCCAACCGGGAAGACAACCCGGGGTTGACCCAGAACACGCTGGAGAGACTATGTCTCTCAGCTGGTCTGGGAATGCCTCAGTGTCCCCCTGGAAGAGCTGGAGGAAGTGGCTGGGGAGAGGGACATCTGGACCTCACTGCTTAGGCTGCTGCCCCCTCGACCCGAACCTGGAAAAAGCGGACTTGGTTTGAAAAATAACCAAGAGTAAAAAGTCTGATTAATATTAATTAAAGTTAAGTGAAAGTGATGTGCAAAGGATTGAACAGGTGTACCTAGTTGATTTGCCTGTAACTCTGATACTTAAAATAGTCCTTCTGTCTGTCAGCATTATTGATGAATTAACATTACACCTACCCGAGATTAGAACAAAGTTGGCCACAATGAGTCATAGGCTAATACATCATACAGTATCATGGCAGATCCAGTGTTAAGATTATAGTGGAGTTCACGCCGTGCAAGCGGAGCACCATTGATAAGGAAAACGTGTCTAACCATCGAGTTGCTTTTGGAACGTCAAGAAAAACTTATAATGTACCTCTGTCCATCCTTCCGGGGTACGTGTACACATGGGAACCCTGTGTAATTCTTGGAAAATTTTATATCTTGAAAAAGGAAAAACGTGAGAAATTTTTTCTGAGAGAGAGTCATATAGAGAACAAGAAGTGTATAATATTCAGGTTACGTGATGTGACATCATCGTTAATGCCCTGAAATAACTAAACAACTAATGATATTCTTGTGTTATTGAAATGTGTGTACTTTACATGTTGTGACTGAGATTGTGTGTTTGATTACCTCATTTTTATTCCCTTCTATAAACAAGTTATTTAAATGAATTAATCTTGACACACGTAGGATAGGTGTATGGGGTTTGAGAGTTCCAACCAAAAACTTGTCAAGTAAGCGAATTCATATGGGAGCTCCACTTTTAGGAAGTGCCTAAATCTACATATTATATTATAGTCTGATTTGAATGATCAGGGTGTTGCGTATTGTTTAAGGCATTTAATTGCAACTACACATTCATCATAATTGAGTCTTATGGAGAAAGGTATTCTCAATACATGGCAAGATTCTTGTTCTCTGTACACAGAGTGAAAATCCTGAAGTCGAATTGATTTATTCTCTTATGTTTCATTTGTTGTGGAGAAATGTTATTCGTTTGCTAGTAGAGCTTCCACATGTTATTTATGAAGATAGGGAGTAATATAGAGAAGGTGTGTGTGTGTGTGTGTGTGTGTGTGCGTGCGTGCGTGCGTGCGTGCGTGCGTGTGTGTGTGTGTGTGTGATGTCCATCAAGTTATATGTATACATTTTGAATAGCTTAGCCTTACACACTGCCTTATCTTTGAGAGTGAATGTGGGAGTGTGTGCATGTGTGTGTGTGTGTGTGTGTGTGTGTAGAGAGAGATGGTGCTACATATGCCATGCTGTAGCTGTTTGTGAATGTCAGCCAGGGAATGTGGCAGAAAATAAATACCCTTTTTGAATACACATGTGCTCTTGCCCTGATCCCAATATATAACCCTGTTTTTTCCCCCCTGTCTTTTTTAGCTTGTAGCTTTTAGCTTAGTTTTCTTGGCCCGGAGGGTGTAACCTGTCTCTCTCTCTCTCTCTCTCTCTCTAATACTCAAACCATTTCCTTTAAAAGGTATACAAAACTTTTTTTCAAAAGGCATCAAATATTTACAGAGGCATTTTGGGGATGAGATTTGGGTTTAGATAAAGAAAAGAGAGTAGCCCTGTAGTGCATCAGCCTTTCATCTGGCAAATCCTCAACTGTGTGTGTGTGAGATCAAATGCAATCAGAACGGTCTAACTAAATGCTTTGCATGTGTTTGTGTGTGAGATGATTTCTATCTACAAAGTCACATGGTCCGTCAGACATTTTCACATCTTACCAGACAGTCTCTCTCTCTCTCTCTCTCTCTCTCTCTCTCTCTCTCTCTTGCTCTCTTTCTTTCTCACTCACTCTCACACACACACACACACACACACACACACACACACACACACACACACACACACACACACACACAC
>JBCNYH010000002.1:13750912-13772538 GCA_039654325.1 Tandanus tandanus | reverse complement strand
TATATATATATATATATATATATATATATATATATATAAATGAGTTTTTATATTGGTTGAGTTTGTACATTTGCACGCTATAACTTCTGCCAGGGGGAAGAACCTGATACTCCGTGTAAAGCTCAGCCACCTTGAGCAAATACGCTGATGGTACATGTATTTTTTCTTATCAGTGATCCTCATGGCAGTCTTAAAAATCAAAGAAAGGCAAGTTCCCGCTCTTCTAGCTCTGTTTCCTGGTGCTTCTGTAGTCTGCTCATTACAGCATGGTAGATTGGATTTATTCTATAAAGGATTTAATTTGGATTTAAAGTATAAAGATTTATTTGGAGGAATCCTTAAAAAAAAACACAGTGCTTTATGCCTGTTTAATGGTTTTGGTCTCTTCAAACTTGATCCTGCACTGGTATTAAACAGAAATAAATAAGTGATCATGCGGGTGTAAGGGATTACAGAGTAGTTAGTACGCTGAATTTGAGATGAATCAGCAAGCACCAAAGTGAATTTTACTCCAACTGTATATACAGTATTGTTGACCTTTGAGTGATGTTGTGTTGTCAGTTGTAGATGTGTGACCAAAATGTTTTATATCAGAGCTCCTGAGCAGAGCACCATAGTCATGACATATGACTGGATGGTTGTCCATTCGATGTCCGTGCCTGCCCACCACTGATAAACCAACAAGGCGGCCACATCACTGAGTTGATGCTGACTGGCTGTCATGTATCGATGCTTTGCATGATAATGGGCAACAGTTAAAAAAAAAAAAGCTTAATTATTAATAACAAAACAGAAACCCAAGATATAGAGGCTTATTCAGAACTGCTCAGACTCACAGAGAGTAATAAACACAATCTAATCCAGGTAGGCATACAGATTTGTAAATAAAGGTTTGTGGAGCAAGTGCTGTAAATGGTAAATGGATGCTTAAACTTAAAAGACAGGTAATACAAGCAAAAGTGAAATTCATTCATTCATTTTGTAAGCTGTTGAATCCAAATTAGGGTCACAGGGAGGCTGGCACCCATCTCAGCCAACTCTGGGTGAAGGCGGGGTACACATACAACCACTCACACTCACTCTCACATCTAGGGGAGATTTGGAACAGCCAATCAGCCAACTGTGCATGTTTTTGGACTGTGGGAAGAAACCGGAGTACCCAGAGGAAACCCACGCAAGCACAGGGTGAACATGCAAAGTCCACAGAGAAATGCCCTAGCCTGGGAATCAAACCCAGGCCTTCTTGCTGTGAGGCGGATGTGCGAACCACCTGCCCAAAAGTGAAATTCATCTAGAGAAATGAAAGATGATATATCAGTAGAAACATCCATCTTTATCTTTTAGACAGTACCTACATTTACATAATATTCAAATTTCAGAACAGGCAGTAGACAGAAAATATTTTTATGTATTAGTATTAAATGTATTTTGTTATATAAGTGCTCAGTGCTAACAATGTCATGTCACAGCGAATGGTGTCTGGGTTTGAATCTCTGGCAAGGACCTTTCTTTGCGGAGATGGCATGTTCTCTCAGTGCTTTCATGAGTTTCTTCTGGGTGCTCCAGTTTCCTCCCACAGTCCAAAGACATGCACATTAGGTCAAGAGTATTCTAAATCCTTGTGATTGTGAGTGTGAATGGTTGTTTGTGTCTGTGTTAGCCCTGCAATAGACTGATGACCTGTTCAGAGTGTACCCCACCTCTCACACGAAATCAGCTGGAGTTGACTATGTTGGTGTGAATTGTGGAAATGATTAATCATGCCTCTGATGTAATTGCACTGTTTGAGCACCAGAAGTCCCAAAGTGTGCAACCCCTTGAGCTGTTTGCATATTGGTATATACAGAGTATATTGGTGATAAGATTGAGTTCCCTGATAAAGAGCCTGTGCCATTATTAAATAGGAATCATCTGTGCTTGTGAAGCAATCGATAGTCCAGATCAGCTCCAGATCAGAATAACTGACAAATGTTACACATTATACGGTTACATAATCACGACAACAAATACCTTTCAGACAACACCAGCCCTATGCTTCTGTGATTTATGGTGAACAATAAAGAGGCCACAATTTGGGGATTGTAGCTGACATTGAAGCCTGTGACGCATTCCAGTTACAGACTGTTAAATTAATAGATCTTTAGAGAAAATTTTTATGTATTAATGTATTATTTGTATTTAGGATATGGTGAACACACAGTGGCATAGTGGTTAGCACATCCGTCTCACAGCAAGAAGGTCCCGGGTTTGAGTCCCTGGCTCGGTGAGGGTGTTTCCGTGTGGAGTTTGCATGTTCTACCCATGCTTGTATGGGTTTCTTCCATGTAGTCTTGTTTACATGCCACAGTCCGAAGACATGCACATTAGGCTAATTGGCTGTTCCAAATTGCCGCTAGGTGTGGATGTGAGTGTAAATGGTTGTGTGTGAGTTGCACTGCAATGGTCTGGTGAGCTGTTCAATGACAAAAAAAAAAAAAATGATAAAGCATAAATTATGATAAAAAATAATAATAATAACAATAATAACAAGGAAAATTAAATCACAGGACAAACATAAACACAAAGTAATCAAAGAACCTAAAACCTAAAACTAAGAGCAATTTGGATATCAGATGTAAAATTTATTATGAAATACATTATACAGTAAAGAGATTATTGCTTAATAATTCATATGTATAAATGTAGTAAAGATTTGTACTAACAGCACATTTTCATTAGCCATTCATTGTGTTTGACTTTTTTTTAGCATTTAAACCACTGCATCCACGCAATGTGAAGCTAACCTCAGTGGAGAAGGGCTTAAAGGTGACATGGGACCCACCTAATGAGTTAGACGGTCGGCCTGTGGATCGATACAGTATTGGCTATGGCAAGTCCATGAGGTCTCTGCGCTTCATCAAGGTGGACAAGGACCGCCGCTCCGAGGTATTAGAGGATGTAGGTAAGGTGGATAGATGTTACATTACAGCCTGCACATTTGACAGTCAATAGTTATGCAAAGATGTAAATGAATTGCAAGTATTAAATGCATGATGACAGCATGCACTATTTGCCAAATTAGCATGGTGTGTGCATGTGTGCGTATTTGTGCGTGCTTTCGTGTGTGCGTGCGTGTGTGTGTGTGTGTGTGTGTGTATGTGTGTTAGAGCCTGGAGTCCTGCACTTTCTCAAGATCAATTCTGAGAATGAGGAGGGAATGAGTAGACCTGTCTACAGAGCAGAAACTCCAGGAGGTACGTGTGTGTTTGTGTGTGTGGGAGAGAGAGGGAGAAAGAGAGACAGAGAGAGAGAATGATGGAGCATTCTGTTGTTCTGTTTCTATTATTGCTATTATGGCTCTTGAACAAAGAGCTCCGAAGTTTTTGTGCATGTTCACTTCACTGCATTCTGGAAGCCGCAAAAGTACACTGAAGTTGTATATGACCAGCGTATTGCAAGTCAGTTTTATAAAAGCTTTACATATCTAAGTGTCTGACAGAAATACTATTTCAGTATTATATTGTCAGTCATCACTATTGTGGCTAAAACTCATTTTGATCTTTTATACAGAAAATATTAATAACTTCATGGCCTTTCTGCTTATTCTTAATCATACCTTTTAAAAGCAGACTGGATGACTAATACAATGACACACACTTGAGATCCAGACAGAATATAATCAGTCATGTCTGCTTTTCAAATTATCCTCCCTTATTGGCCTTTTCTAAAATCTGGAATCGCACTTCACCATAAAAATCTGATCACCAAGCTTTATGCTGTCATACCCAAAGCCAAAATCAAGGCCTTGTGTTGTGGCAGCTTGTCACTCAGTCCATGCATGCCACATAAATCTTCAAATTATTTCCTTTTTTGCCTCTGACAAACAGCATCCACGAGTTGCATTTACACAACACTCATATTACAACAGGCCAAATAAATAAGTACTCAAATTACTGCGGTGCTTAGACCATAAATTTGCCTGTCGAATCATTTTTTATTTTAAAATGTGTAAGATTAAGTAAAAGGTTAAAGAAGTTAATGCAACATACTGTGATATTTTGTCAGTTTAACACCGATACTCTGATTGTAGTAAGTCACAATTGTTGAAAATGAAATTGCGTGGGAAAAATGCCTTTGTTTTTTCACTATAGGTAGGGAGTGGGTAAAACTGGATGGCTTTGCTGTTGATAGTGGAGCTTTTGCAAATGGCTCCTCACCAGGTAGGACTACATACACTCTGATCATTATTTTCAATAGCTAATGTCAGTTCACCAAAGAAAAATAGCACTTTCACTGAGTATTTTGGAAATATGACAGAATATTTCTTCAGTGTCTTTCCCCAGCATTTTATAATACACATTGCTACAAAAAAAATGTAAGGATGAACTGCTTGGGGTGGGGAAAGACATTTTTTTGTAATCCTTTAAAAATAGATTTTTCGCCAGACAGAAGCAGGTATGTTTGTCTGGAGAACAGATAGTGCCCATATACAGCACAAGTCTTCCAAAGAAGACAATCACAAAATTTATTGGTTGTAATAAATAATATTTTGGTTGCCAGAAACTCAAAGTAAGCCATAAAAATTGCTTGGTGTGACCAATCAATATTGGTTGTCCATAGTAGCTAACTCAGACTTCAGTCATAGAAAACAGAAAACAGTGTTCAGATAGATGTTTGTGTAGTCTTTAATCTGTGGGACACCGTGTACAGCAGGGGTCTCCAACCCTGTTCCTGGAGTTCTACCTTCCTGCAGGTTTAATCACCAACAAAATCCAACACACCTCCTTTAGCTGATCAAGAACTTAAGGCAATAATCAGATGATTAGGTGTGCATCATTAGGGTTGGAACCAAAGGCTTCAGGAAGGTAGCTCTCCAAGAAGAGGGTTGGAGACCCCTGGTGAACAGACACATAGTAACACATCTTCCTTCCTTTAGCCTTTGGATTTAATTAGAAAATGGAAACCGTAGGCAAGTAATATGGCTTAACACGTTACTATTTAGGGTGGCATGGTGGTGTACTGGTTAGCACGTCCCTCCATGTGCTTTTGTGGGTTTCCTCCAGGTACTCTGGTTTCCCCCATAGTCCAAAGACATGCAACCAATATCTGTTTGAGGAGACCAGTATTGGTCGGACATATTTCATCTATTCATACTGAGTGGAATTAACCAGTATATATATAATATATAGTATTGGTTGTTTCAATCGATTTCAGACAATTTTTTGCCAGGTATAACCAACTTAATGCAAATATTGGTGGGTACCAATAACCAACTTAACTACCAATATTTGCTCTTGCAGCTTGCTCTGTATGTACTGAATAGTTTTAAAACTTGAAGTTCTCATAGAGAAGTGAAGTGCCGGGGGGGCAGTTAATCCAAGCCTATATAGTCCGCTTGTACACGTTTTGTTTATCTCTCCAGGCCCGTTTATTCCTGCATGGAATCGTGCCGCATATGCGCAGGGCTATTGAGCCCAACCAAAGAGGCTCTCTCAACCTTCCTATAATCGTGCTGCGCATGCGTTACCACATAAATCGAGTAGCCCATGGAATTCTCGAAGGGCTACCGGGCCCAAACAAATATCTTCTTTAGCATCCAGGCAGGAAAGCACAATTAGTGTTGCTGTTCTGCTTGCTGCGCTTTCTTCACAGCAACAAAAAGTAGGCAAATATAGCAAAGAAACGTCAACACAAAAGTCGTAGTGCACATAGTGCAATATTTTAATATTGTGGTTATTTAATCTTGTGTATTAGGTACTATAGGACCAGTAGAGGAGTAATATCAAAGTAAATACTCTGCAAATGTTTTTACTGAATTAACTTGGTTAAATCTACACTTTAGATCACCATTGTATATAATAAATCAACATACTTCACTGCTTATAGGCTTTAATTTTTCAACAAACTTAAATTTGATCATTATAGTAATTAATGTTTAAAAGCCCCTAAAAGGGCAAAACGTCCATATGCTGGGAATAATGTTTTCAGTTCAGAGTTTCCTGTGCAAGCATTATTTAATGAATTTCTTCAGCACTAGAGGTAAATATATGACTTAATTAGACAGCATTTTATATATTTATTACAATAATGCATTTCATTTTTTTAATGCACAAAGCTTACCTGAAGTCAAACTGTGAGTGTGTTACCTGCAGTCTTCAAGCGTAAAGGGAAGGAATCTCTCTCTAGAAACTAAATAATAATAGTTTCCTTCACTCTCAGGAGTAAATGAGGTAAAAGAGAAACACAGGGCATAGCTATAGATAGAGTTACCTCTTTTAAGTCTCTAAATGCCTTTGTAATTGTTTGGAGACAGCGATAAATGCACATGCACTTGTACTTACTATATTATTACTCCCTTTTTTGGTATATTATACATATCTCAGTAGATTCAGTTACCACAGCAGGGTCCCATTATGTCAGATTACTTTGATTTATATTTAAAAAATGAAGAAAGGTTTGGAGACAAGGTAAAGAGATAGCACTGAAACAAACAGAGTTGAAAGAGATTTTCTTTGCATCTGAATGACGTCTGTGAAGTTGGCATTGGCTTTGCATTCCTACAGTGCTGACTCAGTTCTGGTTTAGATTCGCCTTGGAAATGCTAAGTGGTTGCCATAACATTGCACTCTACTCTCTGTCAGGCTGGGAGCTGCCAGATATAAGATAATATCTGTCTGAGTGCACTGGGTTTATTTATTTATTTATTTACTTACTTACTTATTTCAGTGAAATGCTTCATAATCACAGTGAATATTGTATGTATCCAGCCATACATTATGTATACGACTTATCCATCAGGGACCATCAGGACCGGGGAAGCTAGAGCCAATCCCAGCTGACTTTGGGCAAGAGACAGGATACACCTTGAACAGGTCACCAGTTCATCGCAGGGCTAACACAGACACAAACAACCATGCACACTCACATTCACACCTATGGACAATTTGAAGAGGTTGCAATAGATTTAGAGTCGCTTGATTAGAGAGGAAACCAATGCAAACGCAAGATGAACATGCAAACTCCACACAGAATGGCTCCAGTCCACCATGAGTTTTAAACCCAGAACCTTCTTGCTGTAAGGCGACAGTGCTAGCCACTGCAGCACTGTACTGTCCCACATTGTATTTATCATTACTATTTAATATTTTCTATAATTGTGCACTGTGTTCTGTGCACTTTTAGAAAACATAGAAAATCCTATAAATAACCAAAGGATACGTTTTTCTGCACTGTTAACTGATGGGGGCCGCACGGTGTCATAGTGGTTAGTACATCCACCTCACAATAAGAAAGTCCTGGGTTCAAGTACTGGACTCAGGCGTTTCTGTGTGGAGTTTGCATGTTCTCCCTGTGCTTGTGTGGGTTTTCTCTGTGTACTCCGGTTTCCTTCCACAGTCTAAAGACATGCACATTAGGGTAACTGGCTGTTCCAAATTGCCCCCAGGTGTAAGTGTGAATGCTTGTGTGTGTTGGCCCTGCAATGGTCTGGCGAGCTGTTCAGGGTGTACCCTGCCTTTGTCGAGGGTCAGCTGAGATAGGCTCCAGCCTCCCCGTGACCCTAATAGGATTAAGCAATTCAGCAAATGAGTGAGTGAGTGAGTGAGTAAGTGAGAGTGTTAACTGATGCACAGAAACTTTTTTTTTTTTGCAGCCCATAAAAATGAAGGCTTTGCTTTAGCTTTTTTTTTTACTTAAAATTTTGGGATGCATGCTCTAAGTTACGTGTTGCTTAAATGTTCATGGTGTTTAAATATGATATGAAGGAATTTTTAATTGGCCGTTTCAGTATAAACAGGGGTGGATGTTGGGAGCCAGGCCCTGTAAAACCCTAATGAATGCACACATAGCTTGATTCTGTCAGCTGCCCTGGCTTCAAGAGCTGGCCAGTTCATCCAGCATCTGCCAGGAAGTAAGAGTGCAGTAAGGTGCATATCATAAAAGTTTTTATAAAGCGAAGGGGGTGTAAATGGGTAAAGTAAGAAAGAAAACGGATGGTGAAGAGACAGTGATATATGATCTTTTCCTCTAAACCGGTGGTCACCAACCCTGTCCCTGGAGATCTACCCTTCTGCAGGCTTGATCTCAAACTCAAATCTAACACATTTCTTTTATTTTTCTGATTAAGAACTTCTTAAGTCAATGATTATATTGTCAAGTGGACATGATTAGGGTTGGAGCCAAAGTTTTCAGGAAGGTAGATCCCTAGAAACAGTGTTGGTGACCTCTTTTCTAAAGAGCGAACAATTCTTGCTGTTGAAGTATAAGAGTAGGAGTAATATTATTCATCTCTAGTAATTAATTGATCTTGGTGAGGGTTGAGGAGGATCTGGAGCCTAGCCCAGGAGAACCAGGTATGGCAACATGCATACAGATTCACACACTCAATTATACTCAGATGCAACATAATATTTCTAATTCACTACTGCCATGATTTTATGAAGTGGAAAGAAACCAGAAAACCTACAGGAAAACTTTGTGGACAGGGAGAACATACAGACAGTATCATGAGTTCAGAATCGAATTAGGAACTTCGAAACAGTAAAGCGCCAATGCTACCCACTGTCACTCATAGGGGTAACAGTTACGGTTTAAGAATAAACTGGAGGAATTCTTCGGTGTCTTATTGTAATCAGTGTCTTATTGTATAACCCACGAAGCATAGGGGATACTATGTTTGCAGGGGCTGTCTGCATCCGCTGCTGCAGACACTTGCTTGTTAACACTCTAGGGTGCAGTTTTTTGTCAGGTTGGTTTCCAATTCATACCTTTTATACTTAGTGTCAAGGTCCTCAAAAACCACTACTGAAACTGGGTCACCTTGACCTAATTTCAAGGTCACAGGGGACATATGAAATTTGCACATGGTCATGTAAAGAGTCAGATATGTAAAATTTAGCACATGACTGTTTGTTATTTATACCAGATATGCCCATGGACATGCCTGTTAACCTTGTAAAAATAAAAACACGATGATACTAAGTGTGCTGTTGACCCACAGGGGATACACCTAGTGTTCTGTTACAAGAATGCATTTCTAATTGAAACACGCCTTAATGATGGTAAAAATATCTCCCTATCCTGCTGCTATTTAACTGAGTGTTAAGACTCGCCTGATCTCTTTCATTACTGTAGCATGATATTAATTTCTCTGGCGATGGTACCGCACCTTCAGCAGTTGTGTCAGAGTGAATATTTTGAAGTGCTGCCTTGAGACAGAGTGGAAAATGAGAATGTAGAATTAAACCAAAGCTCTCCAGTTAGTATGAACAGAACAATGTCAGTTCTCTCTCTCTCTCTCTCTCTTCTCTCTCTCTCTCTCTCTCTCTCTTTCTCTGTCTCTTTCTTTCTTTCTGTCTCTCTCTCTCTCTCTCTCTCTTACCCTCTCTTACTTTCTCTTTCACAGTTTTTCCTTCCTCTTCTTCCAGACCTGTTCCTCCAGCTAGAACTCATTCACCCAATAGCTCTCACCTCTAGCATATACATTTCTGTCCTTTGGTTTTCATGTAGGGTGAGTCCTGGGCTCAGGCGTTTCTGTGTGTAGTTTGCATATTTTGCCTGTGCTTGCCTGAGTTTTCTCAGGGTACTCCAGTTTCCTCTCACAGTCCAAAGACATGTACATTAGTTAATTGGCTGTTCCAAATTGCCTGTAGGTGTGAATGTGAATGTAAATAATTGTGTGTGTGATGGTCTGCCAAGCTCTTTAGGGTATACCCCACCTTCATCCAGTGTAAGCTGAGATAGGCTCCAGCAAATAATAATAACAGTAAATAAATAAATGAATCAGATTATCAAGAGGAGCCTTATACCCATAAACCTCCCCTTGAAAAAGCAAATTTGTACACAGCAACCAGATTGCCATTCGGCTTGCTATGATGCTGGACAGGACAGGTTTTTAAAAAAAAAAAATTTTTTAAGAGATAGGCTCCAGCCTCCCGGTGACCCTAAAAGGATTAAGCAGTTCGGTAAATGAGAGAGTGGTTTTCATGTACCAAATTTCTCATGCATTTCTTGTCTTGCTAAAGCACAAGAGATACAAAGTCTTCAGCTAATGTAATAGTCATGTAAAAATGTAAAATAAAATAAATAAATAAATACAAAAATAAATAAGTTGGAGGAGCCTTGTCTTGCTGAAACAACTGACACAAGACAGCAGAATTTGATGAATTCCTGAATATGTTGAACTACAGGAGAGATGCTATAAGTCATACAGAAAAACAACTCTCAAGGACTAGGTGTACTTTCTCCTGGGCAACCCCAAAAAAATTCTCTTTTACAATCAGACTAGTGTTACTTTAAGAAGATTTATTTAGGATACGCAGTTCTGATCTCCTGCCATCAAGCCTTTAAAAGCAGTGACACCGAGGCCAATGCCAAAAGCAGACTGCAGTCTATCATCTGCGATTGATTATACTGAAGGAAAGAAAGGAAAAGCCCAGGGGTTGTTTTTCATTACACTGTCTATGATATTACACTGCGCATGAGAGACATGCAGTGAATGAGAAGAGAGAACAAAAAGTAGGACACAAAAAAATAGGAGGGAAATCACTGCTTTGACCAAAAAAAGAGGAAAAACTGCCTGACTGTCTGCTAGCCAAGTCCAGTCATATGGGATATAACACTAGAAAAACAGCAAAAAGGAAGTGAGAGAAAGAGAGTGCAGAGGATTGTGTGGTATTGAATGGCAATAAGCTTGGAAAAACATGGGTTTCTGAATTACATTCTGAATATGTTTTATTTGAGATTCAAGATCACATTTGTTTGCTACAAGAACTAATCAACATTTTTGAAGCCAGAGTATGACTTACACAGGCAAATTGATGCCACATTAAAAAGAAAGACAGCAAAACCAGATCAGCTCCAGAAAGTCACGAACATCTTAAAGTTAATGAATACCATCATATAAATGATCATTATTCCAAATCGCTGGCTTTTATGTCACGGCAACAAACTTTTATATCATTTTTGAGAAACGAATGAAACATTTCAATTGAAAACGATTGTTCTACAAACCTAAATCGGACAAAGGATGCGACGGGATGTTAAAACTGAAATTAAAACTGAAAAGAATTAATTATATATAATTACCGATCTGTATTGTGCTCAGAACAATACAACAAAATGATCTGATGTCTAAACTAAAAACAAAAACACTACCCTCAAAATACATACATAATTAAATTTTAATTCTTACAACATTTTTCAAAAAAGATGGGACAGTAAAGTAAGAGCTTTGAAGTTTCTCTACATCATCATCATTTTCTGAATCGCTTAATCCTACCATGGGTCACGGGGAGGCTGGTGCCTCTCTCAGCCAACACTAGGAAAAGGCAGAATAAAAAATTTAAATTTACAGCATTTGGCAGACACTCTTATCCAGAGCGACTTACAGTTTCATTTTTACACAACTGAGCAATTGAGGGTTAAGGGCCTTGCTCAAGGGCCCAACAGTGGTGACAGTGGGGATTGAACCGCTGACCTTTGGATCAGTAACCCATCACCTTAACCACTAAGCCACCACTGCCCCACACCCTGAACAGCTCGCCAGACTATCGCAGTGAAACACACACACACACACACACAACCATTCATACTCACACTCACGCCTAGGGGCAATTTGGAACAACCAATTAGCCTAATGTGCATGCCTTTGGACTGTGGGAGGAAACCGGAGTACACAGAGGAAACCCACACAAGCACTGGGAGAACATGCAAACTCCACATAGAAACGCCCACGTCCGGGAATCGAACCCAGGACATTCCTGATGTGAGGCGGACGTGCTAACCACTATGCCACCGTACCCGTACCGCCCTCTCTGTATCATGACAAGGTCCATTTTTTTTAACTGTAATGATAGATAATACTTCAGAGTATGGAATCACTGCCCTTTCATTTTGTTGAGTTTTTTCTGTTACAACTGCATAAAATAGTACTTTCTTCTCGTTTCTGTTGATCGTTTCCTTGTTTCTTCCTTTTTTAATATATAACCAAAGTGAAGCAATAAATGGCAATATTATCTTGCTCTCTTGTTAGGTAGGAGGTCATCTGAGCACTCCTCTAAAATAAGCCCTCGTCCTACGGTTGAGCATCCAACATTGTCACGTCAGAGAGCCCCACAGTCCTCTTCAGGCCCTGAGGCTCCACGTAGAGGAGGATACCTGCCCATCCGCTCTAAAAACAAGCATAGGGTGGACCTAAGTCAGCCCCAAGCTGACCAACGCAATGCTAACAAGCCTAAATTAGGTGAGAGTAAGAGGCATCTTCTGACAACATTAATTAAAATTAGATTTTTATGTTCCTCAAGTATGTTTTTGTTGTCTATGTAAAATATATTAACTTTGATTACACTGAGCTCCTGGAAACTGTATGCTTTTTGTGTTCATTAGCATGGTTAATAAAATGCATGTTCATTACGTGAACAGTATGGCATATATAATAATACATGGCTGTATCTGATATTTCTCTCTATTCATAGCATCTGAGTCCATCTATGTGGTGTCACTGCAGGCACAGAAAGGTGTACAGAGGAGCGTACCAGCAAGCAAGACAGTCAATACAGAAAACCCTGCTCCAGGTAGAGTCTATTATTATAGCACTCATTATTAGAAACTTCTATCTGAAATTTTGTTTGAAAATAAGTTATGGCTTTATGAGTTACCACGCTGATAACTGTGGCTTGAAGTTCGATCTATCAACCAGGCATCATCCAGGATGAAAATATAATCCCTGTTACATAGGCAGCTTTGACCAATCAACATTCATATTCCAGTATAAGGTCTCAGTCATATTCATATTCCTTTTAGGTCTCAGTCCAACAAGCTTTTCACCTGTAACAGTTTTACATATTGGGCAGCACAGTGGTGTATTGGTTAGCACGTCTGCCTCACAGCAAGAAGGTCCTGGGTTCGAGTCCTGGTCTCAGGCGTTTTTGTGTGGAGTTTGCATGGTCTCCCCGTGCTTGCATGGGTTTCCTCCGGGAATTTCCGGTTTCCCCCCACAGTCCAAAGACATGCACATTATTAGGCTAACTGGCTGTTCCAAATTGCCCCTAGGTGAGAATGTGCATGTGAATGGTTGTGAGTGTGTGTTAGCCCTGCGACGCTCTGGCGTGCTGTTCAGGGGGTACCACACACACTTTGCCCAGTGTTGGCTGAGATAGGCTCCAGCCTCCCTGTGACCATAGTGGTTTGGTTAATGAGTGAGTGGTGAGGGAGTCCTGCATAACAGTTATAAAAAAAGAGGTATCACTGTATGTTTCAAAACAGCACTTCATTAAGATTATTACGAAACTAAGATTATGACAATACATGCAGTATACACACTTTCACAACTCATTTCAATATCTCAAAAGCACTGTGTAATTAAAATCATCTAATGTTGCTATAATGGAATACACAGTTTACAAATTTAAATCAGGCAATGTCTTTTGGGGAATCAAGTCTTTACTCATTAGCCATGTTTATCAGAGCGTGATGAAGTAGAGGAGGTGGAAGACATCACAGTGAGGATTCTGTCTCCCCAGTCTGTTGTAATAACTTGGGTGGATCCACTTGTCCGGAAACAGAAAAGCATCCCTGAAGGTACCAGGTAAGAAATGTATCAGGTGGGTTTTTGTTTTCAAAAAATATGATTAGGTAAAGTTTGTGTAAAAGTGCACTCGCACGATCATGATGTGCCGATCATATTACGAGGTCATTCTGATGTTAATCTGAGGTTTCAGACAATTGTTTTCCGATATGTACCGATGTTCTTCAGTTATTACCCCATGTGATTCCGATGTTATTCCGATGTATTATCTGATGTTATAATGATCTATATCTATACTCAGTCTGATTTGTACTGATGTGGTTCTGATGTGTTTCCAATATTGTATAAAAAAAATTATAAAATTTTTATTGTATAAAATGTGACCAGAATGTATCCAGAAGCTGCTCTCATTTTTTCCTAATTTTATACCAATATTATACCGATCACTACCTAAACATACCGATGTCACTCTGATTTTTCCCAATGTTTCCCTGTTGTATTTTGTACACAAAAGAATACCAAATTTTTCAACACTCCCAAAATATTTCACTCACCTGAAGTTTTTCCCAAAATGTCCTCCGATGTATACAGATGTTCTCTGATTTCCTCTAATGTAACATCAGAATATGATTGGGGTCACATGATGTGATCATATAGCATTGTGTGACAGTGGATCATATCTAATGAGAAAGATTCAAGATGGATTTTTGATGTGTCACAATAAACGTTCTTTATTTACAGGCAGTATACTGTCAGATATAGAGAGAAGGGAGAGTCTGCTCGGTGGGAATATAAGGAGACCACACAGAGACGGCTAGTGATTGAGAAGCTGTCTGCAGATGGAATGTATGAATTCTCTGTTCGAATCACTCAGGAAGACCAACATGGAAAATGGAGTGTATCTGTATTCCAAAGGACTCCTGAATCAGGTATAGATTATACAGGAAGATTTAAGATGAGTGCGCTCCAAAAACTTTGTGTAGTGCTTGTGATAATAAACTAGAAGCAGTGTGTGAAGCCAGGTAGATGGGATGTCCCAGGGTGGTAGCACCACTCTCTGGGACATCATCACAGCGTGTAGGTCAATCAGTAGGTGATGATGTCACAGAGAGTGTAGGTCATGTGACACACAGGTGGGACACAGTGACCAAGAGACAGAGGAAATGAGACAGAAGGACAAAGTGAGACAAGAGACAGAGGAACACAAAGAGCCCCTGGTGGACCCATTACATGGGACATCCCACAAGTACTATGTATGTAGTTAGCCTGAATTATTCCGCTAGACTCAGAAACTGTGATGAGTTTACAGTGCTGAGAAAGAGAAGCTAGAGACTGAGTAAACTGACTGTCTGAATAAGTCTGTAAGCCAAAGCAGAGAATCCCAGACCAAAGAGTGGCGATAATGCGCTAATACAGTCCACAATCGTCTTTAAAAAACACAACAACAGCAACTACACACAAGTGTGTTTGATGATTGATTTTTTTTTTTTTTTAACTTATGTGTAACAAACACACACACACACACACACACACACACACACACACACACACACACACACACACACACACACACACACATATGGGGGCAGCCGCAGCCTAATGGTTAAAGAAGCGGCTTTGGGAAAAATGTGTGGTAGTGGGGGAGTGAGCTCCACCTTCCCTTCCTCCACCTTCATGGCTGAAGTGCCCTTGAGCAAGACACCTAACCCCCAACTGCTCTCCGGGCGCCCCAATGTGTGTGGGTAGCCCACTGCTCCGAGTGTGTGCTCACTGTTTACGTGTGTGTGTGCTCACTTGGATGGTGGATGGATTAAATGCAGAGAAAATTATTTCCCTTGCGGGATTAATACAGTATATCAAAATCAAAATCAAAATACATACATACACACTTACACCAAATGCATATATTCAATTAAAAAGTTGCATAAATAATGCAGCATGTCGTAACAGTCTTTGTGAATTGGATCATTAAGGTGTCCCTGCCTGCCTGCTTGGAAAACTAATGATAACCTCATTATTATTTTCCCTGGCAAAACTGTAGCAGTGTTTTTTCCAAATGAATAAACATGAATAATCACCGAAGCTCTAACACAAAATCTCTGTTTTGCCGATTCTCTATCATGTCCCTAAATCTGCAGTTCCCTCTGGCCCTCCTGAGAACTTTGAGGTGAACCCACTTAGAGGGAAAGGCACAACGGTCACTGCAACATGGGATCCACCTGATGAACCCAATGGTAAAATCAGAGGTGAGACCTAAAGCACTCCTGTTTATAATATTACAGTTTTTATCTGGTTTTGTTTGGGAGGAGTATAGCCAGCTTTCTGAAGGAATTGGCTGTGAAAAGTTATACTAGTCTTTTGCCAAGTTACAAATAAAATGAATCAAATTTTCTGGTTGTACATGTTGCATTACTCAATGTACTGCTTTCTATTAGTGAACGGTGATTGAACCCTATCCAAATATAAATTACCAGATGTATTTCTCTGTGTTTTTATTCCAGAATATATCCTATCCTATGCTCCAGCTCTAAAACCGTTTGGAGCAAAGTCAGTAACATATCGTGGCACTACTACCTCCGCCACCATAGACGGGCTGACACCTGGTGATCGCTACATCTTCAAAATTCGGGCAGCTAACAGGAAAGGACAAGGACCACAGTCTAAAGCACTGAGTGTTGCAATGCCTGAAAGTAAGTTTTAAATTGTCTTTTTCTGATCATTAATAAGATAAAGCTTTAAAGGATTATCTACAACAACAAAAAAAGTTAAAAAATGCTGGCGGGTATAACAAAAATAAAAATAATGTTTCGCTGCTGTCAGGCAGAAAACTTGTATGTGCAAAACCATTACCTTTTAGGAAATGGGGAAAAAAACTTTTTTTAAATAATTGAATATCGTGCCGTCAAAGCTGATTTTGTGCATGTGTGTGTGCACTCCCACCCATACTTCTGCCCTTGCACGAGTGAGTGTGTGTGTGTGTGTGTGTGTATGCAGTCTGGGTTGAGTGTGGGCTTGTATGTGCCCTCCCACCCATGCACGTGTGTGTGTGTTTGTGTGTGTGTTTGTGTATGCTGTCCCACCCACATGTGAGTGTGTGTTTGTATGTGCACTCCCACCCATGCCCATCACAGGCTCTTTTTGATGCTTTTTATTGGTTAAGTATTAAAACTCCCACAGACAGACATTAAGGCTCATTGAGTATAAAGTGCAATATGCAGGTTTAAATTAACTCTGATTATGATTTTTTTAAAAGTTTCCCAAAGCCTTATAGGTTAAAATCAGTATGCACTCTTTGTTGCCAGCCAGCAGTACTGCCTCAAGGCATTCCACTCCATCCAAGAGCCTCTCTAGAACACCTGTATATGATAAGGATACAGAAGACACAGAAGAATCTCATACCTATACCACTACTTCTTCACCCACAAACAAGAGATATCGCCCCCTTTCCCAAACCCGATCTTATCACAGCATTTTTTCATCGATAAGGGGCTCGGTCAGGAATTCAGGTTTGAACTCTAGGACAACCATTAGCAGTGATAAAAAAGGAGACGAAGAAGAGACACCAACAGACAATCCAAAAGAGGATGAAGCAACAGCAAATGAAGCTGTTGAGGATACGCAACCTGAAAGTACTAACAATGTTCCCTCAAAAACTGAGAAGGATGATCAACAGAAAGTTTCAACTGCAGCAGAGGAGTCAAGCACTGTTCCTAAAATTTCATTATCCAAAACTCATTCCTCCCCTCCAAAGTCCAAAGAGGACCATCACCAATCTCAATCACTGACACCTCGCACATCCCCTGTTGTCAATGCTGGCCGTTTAAGACGACCAATCTCTAGTGCCTCATGGTCACGATCAAGGAATCAGAAAGGAGCTGAAGACAAGGTCAGTACTGCAGTAACTAAATCATCCACCCCATCACCTTACGAAACCAAGACAGAAACAGAGAGTGCACCATCATTGTCATCACTGTCTTCATCTGGAACAAGAAGAGTTTCTGCCGCAGCAAGTCATGACAGTAACTCAAGGCCTCATGGTCCTGTTTATCCAAATGGCAGAAGGGTAATTAAGGGTCACAGGACGACAGGACGACAAAAAACAGCTTTAACCTCATCAACTTTATCACAATCTTCAACAGGATCTAGGACTGATGATCAGGATGCCCACTCCACCAGCATCATGGATACAAATCATGACAATAAAAATGATCACAAAATAGAGATTATAAATTATGAAGACCCAACCTCTTCTTCTCAGCATACCACTACTCTTCCCACTTCAATAAAAGAAGAGAATACACGAGACGTTGGTAACAATGATCACAAAGACAAGGCTATTAGCAGTTATTTACCTTCATCAGCTACACCAAGCCCAGGACATGGTTCCTCTTTGTCTAACAGAAATTCCAGGATAGTATTCGGAAGTAGTCAAAGAAAAGATGGCAGGATCCCATGGAGCAGGACCGCCTCTTCTGTGGGTGCAGGGAGACCAATTCTGAGAGGAATACCATCCAAACCAGCAGGCTCTCAGTTGGTTGACTCTAACCTTGCAAAGCCCACTGTAAACAGCAGACAAGCAGCTTCAAGCAATGAACCGACAACTTCTAATGATCACGTTCACAAAGAAGAAACAAACTCTGGCAATGATCACAAACATGATTATCTCTCTGAGGTCAGCAAAGAAACCCACGAGATAAGCAATAAGAATTCTGCCCCAACCACATCCCCCAAAACAGTTGAGATTCAGAGGAATGGACAATCTTCATCCTATATGAATCTCAATAAACTTGGATTGGGTTCAAATGGAAAGCTTCGTTCTGCTCAGCTGGCCAGTCGTCTGAATGAGTTACGGTTGCGTGGTAGGTTACAGACAGTACAAAATCCAAAACTCCAAAACTCCTCTTCAACATCCGTTTCAACTTCTTCATCCTCTTCTGCCTCCCAGACCGCGGAACACAAAGCTTTATCTACAGATCAAGGCACAGGTGCTAGCCAAAATGCTAACGTTAGATCAACTGTGGGTCCCGTCTCACGCTCATCCCTGAAGCAACCTGCTATTGGCCAGAACTCTGGTGGTGACACATCAACTGATTTCAAGACTCCATTATCAGCTCCAGCTAGAAATCCTGTGGTGAGGTCACGCTATCCACATTTAAGAGGAAAAACCCCAATCAGCTCGCATAAACCTAGTTATGGGCAAGGTAAACATCATTCTATTTACAAGTTTTATTCATTATATGTGACTCGTTCTAGCAAAACCTGTTATAGTACTTGTCTGCAAATTATGTTATGGAGAAAAGGGTAAACAAGAGTAAAGGTGCAAATGTTGACTCGCTATTTGATTCTCCTACATTACAGTTTATACTGTTTTTATGGAGTTTGTAGAAAAACAGTTGGAGAATCAAACATTGAGTTAGTGTTTGCACTTTCTAAAACCTTTTCTCCATAATGTAATTTGCAGACAAGTCCTGGGTTTCGCTAGATCAGGTCACATATAAATAAGTAACAATGAAGATGTGAAGCTATAGTGTCTTATATTCAATTTACTTCCTCAGGCAAGAATGGACGACCAAATCTTACAGCTACAAATGGTAAAATTGTATCCACATCAAATGAAAAAACAAAAGGAAATGGAGTCAAACATATTACAGGCCCTGATGGAACCAGATGGGTGTGTTTACATTAATAATCATTATTATGAATGATGCAGTATTATACATAAAGAGGCTTGTGCTGCCAATAACTTTAGAAAAGTCCAAACATTTATGAAGGGATATCTTTGTGTTGTGTCTTAGGTCCTGCCATGTGTCTTTTTTAATCTTTCTCATGTATTTACAGTGAATGTACCCTCCCTTAGGTTGTAGATCTGGATAAAAGAGTCCTAATGAATGAAGAAGGAAAGGTTTTGCAGGATTCTAGAGGCCGACCCAGGAAAGTAGTTGTTGGAGAAGATGGAAAAACTATCTTTGGTGTGATTTCTTTTTCCTTCTTGTTTTACCAATTTCTTGCTTCAAATGTAGTATTCCTAAACAGTTAATATATGATTTGTTTTCTGTTAGATGAGCAGGGTACCCCAATCGTAAACCAGGAAGGTATGGCTTTGTTTGGTAATGGGAGGGATGGTCGGCCTGTGGTTAACCCCAAAGAGAAGTATCTCACTGTTGGAGGGAAGCCAGTGGTGGGTCTAAATCGTCCTACATCCAGTACTACAACCACAACGATGACAACTACCCCTGCAACCACAACCACTACCACAACCACCACTGAACCAACAACAACAGAACTTACAACTCTGGAGTCCACAACTGAAGCTTTACCTACCTGTCCCCCTGGAACATTTCCAAGGCTGAATAAGAATGGCTTTCCTATGATGGATGCTTATGGAATATTGGACTGCTATCCAGATGGTGAGCTCTTGAAAAGCATACTCACATTTTCCAGGGTTTTATTTAGCATATCACAAATATTGTATAAATATCATATCTGTATAAATAGTTTTAAAATTGGGATGGGCTTATACCAGCTGTGCTAGTGAGATGCTTGTGAGATGGGCTTATACCAGCTGTGCTAGTGAGATGCACTGGGCATGTGATTTAGTACTTGTATTGACAGTGTAATCAGGGCTATGATTAGATTAAAAAGGGTTTGACTCAGTATACCATATATTTTACTCTTGAATAATATGATTTCAAAAAATGCAATTCAAATTTCATCATTCAATCATTTGCTGAACCGCTTAATGCCATCAGGGTCATGGGGGGCTGGAGCAAAGGCAGGGTGCACCCTGCACAGCTCGCCAGTAAATCACCGGCCAACACACACAACCACTCACACTCACACCGAGGGGCAATTTGGCACAGCCAAGTAGCCTGACGTGCATGTCTTTGGACTGTGGGAGGAAACCAGAGTAGCTGGAGAAAACCCACGCAAGCACGGAGAGAACATGCCAACTCCACATGATGAGGGCATTTCTGTTAATAATTACAGAATTTATAGTACTTCCTCATACTCGATATATAGTACTCAAAAATGGAAGGATTTTCCTTCACCATAAAATAGCTGTAAACTTTTTTTTTTTTAATTATTTAAAAAAAAGGTTCCCTACGAATTGTTAGTGCAGCAAGGAAATGGCATAGGATCATCAAATTTGGTGTATGGATCCCCCTTAGGGGCAAATAGGGTGTGATTGCATATGGGTCACCTTGACCTTGTTTCAAAGTCACAAGGTCAGTTTATATACTGGACTTAAATGGTCCTGCAGCAGAAGCATCTGTACCCCTGTGGTCTATTATTGTCCATTTCTGGTAGGAGCAGTTTAGTGAATTAAAATTTACAAGAATAAGCATTAATAAATATGCAAAATAGGTCAAAAACAATATACACAATCATATTATAGTAATACACATATTATTATGACATAATTTCTAATAATTACTTACTACTGCTTTGTCCTTTCATGATGTCAATGGATATTTTATCCTACAGATGAGTTTTTTATGGAGACCACCATGTTCCCTACCACCACTCAGGTGCCCACTACCACTCAGGTGCCCACTACCACTCAGGTGCCCACTACCACTCACGTGCCCACAACCAATACCCCCACTACTAAGTCACGTGTCTCCAACCATGGCCCATCCTCTGAGTTTGATGCCTCTGGCAAGAAACGCTTCACAGGTAATGTATCTTTGTCTGCACATATGTGGACATCTGAAAAATTGACTTGTTGTCTCCTATGCATTTTTCGGTTTAAACCCATAATCTTCAATGGTACTTTGTGGTTTTCTTTCATTTTAAAAGGATTTAACAATTATTATTCACTGTGCTGTTGTTCTCAGAAAGCAATATGAGTTTTGACCCATGTTTTATTTGTTCTGTTGGAGTGGTGCATTCGAGAAAAGTCAGTGACATTACAAGATCTAATAGCTCAGCATCTGAATGCCTGAGAGAATGGATTAAGCAGAATATGGAAACCTGTGGCATGTGGCTTCCTGCCCAAACTGAGAGAGTAGGGGGTGGGGGGGGGGGGGGGGGGATATTTCCCTAGAAATGTCCTTTATACTAGTATCCTTGCTTCCCCCAACCCTTTACCTACCTCCCCCTTTCACACCCACCTTTCTTT
>JBCNYH010000002.1:13737001-13749544 GCA_039654325.1 Tandanus tandanus | reverse complement strand
CCCCCCCCCCCCCCCCCCCCCCCCCCCCCCCCCCCCCCCCCCCCCCCCCCCCCCCCCCCCCCCCCCCACCCACTCAGAAATGTAATTTATAATAGTATATTGCTCTATATAAACAATTTAACTACCTCTACCTCTAACACTAAATTTTATTGAAATGTAAAATTATAATATATAAACTCAAAGAGGATTTGTGCTAATTAAAATGAAGGGCCCAAAGACTAATATGAAGATTTTTAACAGAGCTTCATAACTACAATGTCTGTCAATTCATTTTTAGGTTAAATGGTTATTTCGTCCCAGATGAATGCATGACAGATTTTTTTCACCAGAAAACAAATGCTTAATGGCATCGAAAAAGACAAAAAAATCTGATCATAGAATCACTATGTCTTACATATCCCTGTATGTATAACATTAGTACATAAAAGGAATTTTCCGAAGCTTCTCATTTTTTACAAATCTGCACAGGAACTCATTTTGAACAGAAAAGAAACATGACACAAAGATCCTATTGGGAACTCGCCTTTTAGGCAGTGCTTATCTGAAAAAGTGCTTCAGAGGAAACGGAAACTGAAAGGAGAACCACATACGCAGTCCTTGCCAATTAATGTTACTGTAATATTTTCTGACAATGTGTTTAGGACAGTTACTGGAAACGTTACCTGTAACATTTGAACAATCTTTCTGGGAGTCTACTAATAACGATATCACAGTTTTTGTGCAGTTCTGTAGCAATATGCTAAACTATGCATTCTTAGCTGGAATTGTAAGATAGCACCTCTGCCTCACAGCAGGAAGGTCCTGGGCTCGAGCCCCGTGCCCAGCAAGGATATTTGTGTGGAGATGCTCTCCGCATGTCTAATAGAGGATAAAGCAGCTCGGATAAGGAAACGAGTGCAATTAAATATCACAAATTTTCTTACATTTAAAAAGTGGCATAGTGGCATTTCACAATTTAAAATCATATTGCTTATTTCTAGCTGTAAAGGTGAAAAAGCCTCCTAGATCTTTTTACATAGTATTGTTATTGTTATAATAATAATAATAATAATAATAATAATAATAATAATAATAAGGTAACTGGAAGCTGAATTGGGTAGGTGAAGTTAAAAGTGGTTGTTTCTTTGTGGTCTGTGTCCACTATTCTCGTTGCTGGTGCAAACTTTTCCTGATTTACTGTTCTGTATACAGAACCTGGGACAGATGTTTAGTGCATGGCTAGAAGTTAGAAGCGTAAAAGGTAGTGTGAGTTTACTGTAAACATTATTCTGGCCAGTACTTTGTCTCCAACGCAGTCTGTAGAGATAAAGCATTCTGTTAGTATAACTGCAGTGTGTCTGCTTTGCTCATTCACATTCTTCAAGCATCTGATGCGAGGCCAGATCAAGACATGTGACTCTGAAGTGTGTGTATGTGTGTGTGTGTGTTTTCCAAAGCTATGACTTAATGAAATGTAACTGCAGGGAAGAGGCTAAAAAGACATTACAGAGAATAGTGTTAGTAAAATCTTCATATCCAGTCAGAGGACAGTAGACCTGACCTTTTAAATGCCTACTTTGAACAAATTTCAACCTCTTCAGTTCCTCTACATTTCCAAACCATTATCACTGTTATTCATTAACTGCATGGAAAAGAATACATATTGTACAAACCGCAAAGTTTAAGCTGATGTTATGTTAAAAATTTAAGGTGTGAAAGTTTTTGTGAAAGGAATTTAGAAGGTGTAAATTGTGTCAGAAAATGGCCATGACCTAGAGATCCTCTTTTTCTGAGCATTAAACTGTGTTCCAAGAGTTCACAGTGTCTCTTGGCTCTTCTAATGTGCTTTTCTTGGCAGCAATATGACATCAACAGCTTTGTCTGGAAAAAGCATGTGTAGAAATTCTAAAGAGTGAGCAACATAATAAGCCAGCTTCTTGTTGTTTTATGAAGAAGTCCCACAGTGGTCCTCAGGCTTGCTGGACTGAGAGAGCGAGCACAGATGTCAACACCACAGATACCAGTGGAGCCAGTAGCACCAGTGAAAAACCGTTCTCATAACACTGAAATTTCCCTAAATGGCTCCCATTATAGACAACCAAAATGAACTCTGTGTGAGTTCATACTGTTCTTTTTCTACTAAAGGCATTTGGCCAGTTATTTTCACCCTGGGATCAACAAAAACATGATAACTGGAGTTAAACTAAAACATAAAGCAGTGGACTATTAAAACGAGGGCGTAGAAAATCTTCTGAGGTAACGACATGAGCGCTATGAAATCACAGCATGCAGTTAATTGAGAAGCTACATTAATACAGAAGAGAACAGTCACAATTAAGATAATTAACATGGATTAATGTTGTGACAGTGAAAAGACCTGGCTCAGTAAGCTGACTGAGATACCTCAGCTGACCCAAAAGGCCATTGACAGAGAGAGAGAGTAAGACAGAGCTGTGCATTGTTAAGCTTTAAAGGTATTTAAAGGCCATAGAATCTCTTTTAGCATGGCACAGTGGCGTAATGGTTAGCATGTCCGCTTCACAGCAAGAAGGTGTGAGTGTGAGTATGTATGGGTATGTATGTGTTAGCCCTGCGATGGTCTGCTGAGCTGTTTAGGGTGTACCCTGCCTTTGCCAGTGTAGGCTGAGATAGGGCCCAGCCTCCATGTGACCCAAGAAGGGTTAAGCGGTTCAACAAATGAGTGAGTGAGATGAGTGGAATGTCCTTGAAACCCCGGTCCTCCATTACTTCAGCTGTTTCCCAGAACTGTTCTTGCAGTTGTTTATTTTTTAACCCTCATATTCAGCTATGACATCTGTGAAATCTGTGCATGTCCTTGTTTGTATTATATTCTAAGCATTTTTGATCTGAAGCATCTTTTCTTATCACACATAAAACTCAAGCCTTTGGTTATTAGCTCATAACTCAATGCAATGTGACGTCTATGTTTGTATCTGCACTTTTTTTCTCTGGTCAGCAATGTCTCATGGAGCATTTGATTAACTCCAGGTGTGTGTCTTGTAACCCAATCAAATTTTTGGAAGTGCTCCCAGCTTTCAGACTATAGCAATCACAGAAGTCCAATGAGCCAACAATATAGACAAAGCCTACTGAACCACCACAGAACTGTCAAGAGAAAACAGATAAACAATAGTCTCAAATAACAACCCTTTCTTGCCCTCCAAACAAAGCAGAGAACCGCAAAGAGTCAGACTTTCATTCAGTTAGCTAGAATACACCAGGAATGTAAGACATGCAGCCTAAACCCAACTGAAAAAGTATTTTATTTCTTTAGTCATTGCAGAATGTGGAATGCATTAATATAGTGTTCTGCTGATGACTGGATAGAGAGAGTCTTAGTATGTTTGACTTTCACTTTCAGCACTTCTTTTCTTTTCTCAGCTCCATATGTGAACTACATCCAGAAGGATCCTGGTGCTCCATGCTCGCTGACTGATGCTCTGGAGTACCTGCAGGTGGATGTGCTGGCTGATCTCATCGAGAAGGACAGTATCA
Source organism: Tandanus tandanus (assembly GCA_039654325.1). Taxonomy (NCBI): domain Eukaryota; kingdom Metazoa; phylum Chordata; class Actinopteri; order Siluriformes; family Plotosidae; genus Tandanus; species Tandanus tandanus. The sequence goes on along the minus strand of JBCNYH010000002.1, from coordinate 13,746,049 downwards.
CAGCCAACCAAAAGCAGCCACCCAAGCACAAGCCACATAACATCACAGTTATTGCCATGGAGGGCTGTCACTCATTTGTTATTTTGGACTGGGCCCGCCCATTGAAGGATGACATGGTGTCAGGTGCCACCTTGGCTTTAAATCTAGCATGACCCTACTAATACATTTTGGTTTTGCTTAAAATGACAAGCAAATTTGTCCTTCAGATCCATATAAAATATTTTTTTTTAGTTTGTCCCTCTGGAAGAATCCTTTGTCAAACTCAACATTATAGAGTATTCATATCCAGGAAGGGGTGGCATGTTGGCGTAGTAGTGGTTAACACTTCAGTCTCACATCAAGAAGGTCCTGGGTTCGAGTCCCAGGTTCAGGTGTTATTGTGCTGAGGCTGCATGTTCTCCCCATGCTTGTATGAGTTTCCTCTGGGTGCTCTAGTTTCCTCACACGGCCAAAACAAACACATTAGGCTAATTGGCTGCTCCAAGTTTCAAGTAGGTGTGAGTGTGAATGGTTGTGTGTGTGTTGGCCCTGCGATAATCTGGCAAACAGTTCAGAGCCCAGTGTTAGCTGAGATAGGCTTCAGCCTCCCCGTGACCCTAGTAGGATTAAGCGGATTGGGAATGAGTGAATTAAAATGAGTAATATCCAGGAAGGAATAAAACCTATTTAGGACTCCTTGAAGCTTCATCTACCCTCAGAACTAGTTTGTCAATTCCTAGAAAAAATCTAGAATGCTTAAGGGTTTGTTCCTCTGGGAGAGCCCTTAATGATTGTAAGTAGAAGCTCTTTATGAAACTATGAGGTGTAAGTGTCTATAAAACTGATAGGGTAAGTAATCACACACAAGAAAGATCCATAAAAGCTTCTATCCAGGACTCTGGAAGAGTGTGTTTCCTGTTTATAGAGGCTTCCAAGTAGTATGAAAGTATTAAAGTGCACTGTACGTTCCAAGTGTTCATTGAGACACTCCTTCAAAAGGTTTTATGAAAAGGATCCCACTGTACACATGGATTCACATGTATTACTGATACTACTAGACTAAACAGTATTGTTGATTCAACTTAATTTATAAACATAGATTCGCCCTATTCACTCATGAGACCAGGTTAACTCTGGAATCTCGAAGATTACTGGATTTCCTCGTCAGAATTAATCATTTAATATCCCTGTATGCTTTAAATATGCTCTCAGTGAATAGAGGAGACGAGATTTGAAGCAGCCATGAGACTGCATAATGTCTAAAACAGATAGTGGCTGTTTTCCTCACCCTGTCCTCTCCCCACATAACTTCATTCCATACTTATTCCCTCTTTCCTACTTCTTCCTTTTTTCCAAATGTCTACTTTAGAGCATTGCTGACATAAACACACATACACACACACACACACACACACACACTCACACAAACACTTTAACCTTAGCTTTAACCTAAAGTGACGTATAATGATTGTAGGCACCATAATTTAAGCCACATGTTTCTAAACACAGAGCTGGTGCCTGGTTATCAGCAGTGAAATAATGCTTGGCTTTAGTGGTTTTCTAGAATATAGCAGCAAGAATGTTTTAAAACCTACTCATTTTATTGCAAGAAATTTGTTCTGTTTTGAAATCTAGTCTTTCTCTGCAGGTTACATGGTGCACAGTGCCTCTTATGATGATGTCATAACCAACAGGTGGACATCTAGTCTCTCATCTGGCACCCACCTGGCTGTGGAGAACCTCAAGCCAAACTCCAGGTGAACTGTATTTCTTATGTGAACACACATAACATTGGTGCAGCGTTTTTGTTTTCTCGTGTGGCCAATTGGTAGTGTTGTTTTCACAGCAATATTTTCAAAACTATCACCCTGAACAGTTTGGCAAACTGTTCAGGGTGTACTTCGTAGTTTCAGCTGAGATTGACTCCAGCCTCCCGGTGACCCTGGTAGAATTAGGCGGTTTGGCTAATAAGTGAGTGAGTAAGTAAATGTCCTGAAAGTTGGAGACTTGTGTGCTGATCCCATATCAAGCTGTTATACGGTATCCAGATTTAAAGACCATCAGTGGTGGCGGTGCAGAAGTTCTTTAGTATCTCATGATACTAAAGTCTAAAATCCCTAAGGCATCTGAGATGATAAAGACACCACTGTGCCCTTTTCACCAGTGTGCTTGGCCACAGGCTTGTCTAGGGGCTTTAGTGATATGGGTAACACGATATACTGAAACTGTCTGCTTTCTCCAACATTACAATATTTAATGTGCCTTCGCATAAAAAAACTTTAATATCTATCCAATGTTTGCATGTAAAGCACGTGCCAGTGTGATTTCTGTTGCTTAGTGTCTACTGAAAATAAATAACTGTCTCAAAGCCTAAGGAAATACAATGACGACAATGTCTGGTCAGAATAAGGAGGTACTGGGGATGATTCCTTAATATGCTTTGTCAAGTTGTAAATTATTTTGAAAACAAATTTTTCTGGGATTTTCCACTTTTACTTGGTAGCTGCATTAACTTTTTTTTTTTTTTCTTTTTTTTCGGGTTTATGGTAACAGCCTGCAGCAGTGATCACCACAGAAACATTTTTACTAGTCTCAAGGTGGGATGAATAAAACATTCGCCAATTGGAATGATTGGCGTGGAAACAAACAAATATCCCACAAGTCATTGAGCATAACACAAAATGAGAGCAGAATTCAAGTTTCTGATGACTCACAGATCTTTCTCATATCAACACAGAAAAAGGGCTGATGTCATTTTATGGCACATCAAACCTCTGATTCCAACACCAAACCTCAGTCTAAACATTTCAGTCCATGCAAATATTTTGGAGTACCCATTTACCTTTCAGTGATAGAGAGTCCACATGGTTATAAACTATTTTGATTTGTGCCCTGGAGTGGATGCTTGTGTTTAAAGGTCATGCCTCATGACAGAGTATATCAGGTGCACAGAAAAAGCAGTTCTTTTCTCAGTACTTTAATCACCATGTCTAAGGGTGTGTGATTTATGACATATCTACACTGTATGGAAGGTCTTTAGGCATGGAACATGTTGAAATATATTTCTCTTCTAGTTTACAACAGCATAACATCCTAATTTAAAATATAACACATTCTCAGATTAAAAACTATTTCTTGATCCAACTTAAAGCTTACAGTGGTGCTTGAAACCATTAACATTTTTCTATATTTCCGCATATGTATGACTTAAAACAGCATTACATTTTGCTAATGATAAGTCATAAAGGTAGATAAATAAAACCAAACAAAACAAATGGTACAGAAATATCCTACTTGTCATTTATTTATTGAGGAAAATGGTCTTATAGGGTAGCTTTTGATCATAGCACCATAGTCATAGAATATGGCTTGGTTGGTCGTCCTGTATCTCTGTCCAGTGTCCAGACATGCCCAACACAGGAAACCCAATAAGGCTGCTGACTAGCTGGTGTGTATTGCTGACTTGCATGATGATGGGCAGCAAAAAAAAAAATAAGCAGATTTTTTTTTTAATTAACGAAACTGAAAACCAAAAAATAGAGGCTCATACACCATTGCTCAGACTCCCGCAAAATAAATCAAACTAACAAACAAACAAACAAAAAAATCCAACTCAGGTAGGCAGACTGACTTGCAATTAAATAAATGTTCATGGAGCAAATGCCGAAATCAAAAGCCTGACAGAATATGAGCTCATTAAAGAGTGGTGGTGGCTCATTGGTTAAAGCTCTGGATTACTGATCCAAAAGTCAAGGGTTTAAGCCCCAGTAACACCATGGTGCCACTGTTGGGCCCTTGAGCAAGGCCCTTAACCCTCAATTGCTCAGTTGTATATAAATAATAAATGTAAGTCACTCTGGATAAGGGTGTCTGCCAAATGCCATTAATGTAAATGTAAATTAAACAGATACTTAAACTATCAAGACAAGTAAAAGGAAAAGCAAACCCAGGCACGCATCAACAGAGACATCTATCAGGAGCGCCGCTTTTTGGCAGCACCTAAATCTATATATTATTACATATTAATGCATTTGACTCTTATTTCACCTTCAAATTATATACTAATCCTAGAGGTTCATACACTTTTGCCACTCCCATATGTGTAATTTTAAATGTTTTTTCTTAATAAATAAATAATCAAATATAATGTTTTGGACTTTTTTGTTTAATTGGGCTTTCTTTATTTACTTTTAGTAGGCCTTCTGGTAATATTTTAGGCAATTTATGAAGAAATATAGAAAATTCGAAAAAGTTCACAAACTTTCAAGCACTACTGTGCATAGAATGGATTCATGTGAAAAGTCTTATTATGTAAGGGAGGGGGAACCGTTTCAACACGTACTCCCACTACTTTTCTCTCTTTATCTGTCTTCTGTGACCCAAAAGAGACAGCAGTCAGCAGTTCAAAAGGAACGAGATTACATGTGTGATTCATTTCAAATGAGCTAAAGAATACTGGCACCTTATGTAGCAGAAAATGGCTAATATGGAGCATATGTCCCATTCACTAGGCCTTGGCAGTTCCATTAAAGCAGGCTTGACTTGACTTGGCCTCATTGATCTGTGACTTGTGTCTCTCTTATGAACCTTACAACTGCACAGAAACAAAAGCACACCGGGCCTTGTCAAAATACTGATTTCTAAGTTGGCCATTGAGGAGCTTTGTTGCAGTAGATCTGAAATATTTTTATGGATTGCCTGGACATTTTTCACAGATGTGTAGCTACTACGTTTGACTTAAAACATACCCTTCACTCCAAGAGAGTGCATGTGATTGACATTCCTTCACATTAAACTCCTTGTGCACACAAAAGGCAGGTACTGGAGCATTTAGATGATCAGGGGACTGTTTTTAAAATGATGTGGTAGCATACAGTTATTACAGATGTCAGAATGTAATGTGAGTGTGTGTGTGTGTGTGTGTGTGTGTGTGTGCGTGTGTGTATGTTTTAGTGGTGCTGGTGCTGGTGGTGTTATGTTTTCTTTACCTGTCTTTCGAATGCTGTGATTGACGATAGCGACTACCACCTTTAAGAAATAAAGCATACGGAAATATTGACTCAAGAAAACACACATTAGTGAATTTCAAAAATATATTTGAATACAAATAGCAGAGATCTTGTAAAAATTTTAATTTAGTGCTCAGCTTTGTTGTCAGGGGAATCGGCTAAAATATACAGGCACACACACACACACACACACACACACACACACACACACACACACACACACACACATATTTTGCCTGGTCTTGCTATGCCAGGCTGTCTTGATTTGTCCCTAATTCCCACTTTATTTTGGTCAGAGTTTCCACATAGCTTTAATCTGATCCAGCCATTCAGATATTATGTCATTAAATGAGCCTCAAATAAAAAGAGGTGAAGCGTGAAGTCAGTGACCTTCTCCATGGACACACACGCACACGTACACGTACACGTACACACACACACACACACACACACACACACACACACACACACACACACACACACACACAAACACTACACTGGAAAAGTGTTGAATACTCACTATGTGTGTCTTAAATGTCTGTTGGCTGCTCCTTTATTATTTCATGAAATTTTTCCCTAACTGGTCAAGTAACAGCAGCATGGTAGCATAGTGGTTGGCACAGCTGCCTCGCAGCAGAAGATTGCTTGTTCCCCCTGTGCTTGCATGGGTTTTCTCTGGGGATTCCGGTTTCCCACTGTTCAAATACCGTACATGCTCATTAAGCTGATTGGCTGCTCCAAATTGCCCCAGGTGTGAGTGTGAGTGGTTGTGTGCATGTTGGCTCTGCAATTGTCTGGCGAGCAGTCAGGGTGTATCCCACCTTAGCGCGGTGTCTGCTAAGGCTCGGGACTTTTCTGTGTGGAGTTTGCATGTTCTCCCCGTGCTTGTGTGGGTTTCCTACAGGTACTCCGGTTTCCTCCCAGTCCAAAAACATGCACAGTATGCTGATTGGCTGTTCCAAATCACCCCAAGGTGTGAGTGTGAATGGTTGTGTGTGTGTTTACCCTGCAATGGTCTGGCGAGCTGTTCAGGGTGTACCCCACGCTCGCCCAGAGTTGGCTGAGATGGGCGCCAGCCTCCCCACGACCCTATTTAGGATTAAGCGGCTTAGAAAATGAATGAATGAATGAATGAATGCTTCTTTGGTTGGACATTGTTCTGTTTAGCATCACATGACTATAAATAAATGATTAATTTATTCATACTCAGTAACTGCTTAAACCTGGTCAGGGTTGCAGTGAATCAGGAGCATCGACCAGCGACACTGAGTGTGATGTGAATATGGGCAGTCTATCACAGTACACCATGCACACACATTCACACATTTATTCCTACCTAGGAGAAATTTAGACTCACACATAAATCCACTGTACATGTGTGAATCATGTTGCTTTGTTTTCCTTTAGGTATTACTTCAGAGTTCAAGCCAAGAATGTTTTTGGTTTAGGACCGATCAGCGATACATTAAGCTATGTTACAGAATCAGGTCTGTATCTCTCTAGTTTTATTATTTTGGATAATTTTACTTTGACTATTTTGTGAATGGAAAACATTAATCATAACCTACATATCTAAAACAGAATGCTGTCCTTTTCACAGATGACCCTCTTCTTATAGAGAGACCTCCAGGTACAACACGTCTATTGCACAGAAATTACACTCTAAAGTTCTGCAATATAATAGAATTCTAATTCAAACAGAAATATAATATCTCTATTATTTACTCTCAATAATTCAAGTTTATTCTTGTTTCTCCCCAGGTGGCGAACCAATTTGGATTCCATTTAGCTTTAGGTACAACCATGCCCACAGTTCCTGTAAAGGAAGTCAATTTGTCAAGCGCACCTGGTACAGGAAGTTTGTAGGTGTGGTCCTGTGTAACTCTCTACGCTACAAGATCTTTATGGGAGATGGACTAAAGGGTATTATTGATGTTTGTTTTATTTGCACATTTTTACATCTCTGTTGCAACACGTTCAATTCACCTTGCATCAATCATACCTTTAGTCTACATGCATCTAGTCTCCAACTCAAAACCTGCTGCTTTATTTCATTCAGGTTAATTCATGCAGTGTGACTATACAACTATACTGAAAAGACCAACTCAGTCCTGTATTTGGGCTGGACGCCAGACAGTAGTATAAAGAGTATTGGCATGGATTTGTACTATAATCATTTAATGTACATTCTAACATCAACCAATCTTTCTCACTCACTCACTCACTCACTCACTCATTCACTCACTCATTTGCCAAACTGCTTAATCCTATTATCAGGGTCATGGGGAGGCTGAAGCCTGTCTCAACTATCACTGGCGTAGGCATAGTACACCCTGAACAGCTCGCCAGACCATCGCAGGGCCAACATACCCATCCATTAACATTTATATTCAAACCTGGGGCAATTTGGAGCAGCCAATTAACCTAATGTGCATGTCTTTGTACTTTGGGAGGGAACCAGAAAACCCAGAGGAAACCCACACAAGCACGTGAAGAACATGCAAACTCCACACAGAAACGCCTTAGCCAGGGACTCAAACTCAGGGCCTTTTTGCTGTGAGGCGGACATGCTAACAATCACACCACCATGCCGCCCATATCCTTCAATTTCATCTTGCAATTGCCCTCTTTCAGTTCAATCACTAATAAATATTTTCTTTCCTACATTTGAAGAAACCTTCTACAGTATTGCTGATTCTTTTGGCAATGGAGAAGATCACTGTCAGTTTGTAGACTCACATTTGGATGGACGGACAGCAACACAAACCCTTTCTCTCTACCTACCCCAAGCTCAAGGTACAAATCCAGGCACACTCTCCAAAGTCACTGCTTTTCATTCTGGCATCAGTGCTGATTTTCCATTAAACGCACTAACCATGCTATCATGTTTGTGTGTTTCAGGTTACTACCGCTCATATAGACAAGAGGCTGTAAATTTTGGGCCCATAGGCAGGCGTACACCTCATCAGTTTGTGGGTTGGTATGAGTGCGGGGTCCCAATCCCTGGGAAATGGTAACAGAGGACATTCTGAATGCCAGTTATCACTGGCAGCTACATTCATCCTACTACATCGTCTCTGCAAAGTAAATGAACTTTTGCCAAATACATCATACAGCCTAAACCAGCATACCGTTTTTGTCAGTGAGGATATAATACTTAAAATACAATTTTTTCTATAACTGTTCCAATATCAAGCACCTTTTAAAAGCAGTCTGTATATGAGGAAATACAAGCATGTGTGCTCAAAATATTAACAAAATTATCAGGAACATTGTATCCTGAATAATTGCCATTGACAATGGCTTTGGTGGCTTCTTATTACTGCTGGTAATATTAAGTTGTTTGATACAAACCACAAGCCTTACAATTGTGATGACTTATACAATAATGATGTAACAAATTGTCCATGGTTACCTTTTTGTAATTTGTAATAACCTTGCTAGTTTTGTACTCGTGTTTTCTATCCTCTTACCTTGAATGGCAGTTGGCTTGGAAATATTGCCCATATTAGGGCAGATAAAAAAGGTAATTTTATTTGCTCAGGAAAGGTCAAATACTGAATAAAGATTCTATGTACATCAAGTGTTATACTACCCAGTCAATATAATGTTACCATGATAATATTTGTTACACTGAGTTGATCAAATGATCTACCTGACCCCTAATATTATTACTTGTTAACAGATGTGTGTTTTTTGGCTCATCATATAAATTGAATATTTAATCAAGTAATATGATTGATGAAAGGTGTGAGAAAAGTACTTGCGTTGGTCATTAACACATTAAGGTTTATTAAGGTTTATATACTCTGGTTATATTGGATACATTATAATGAAATGATAACAGTGTCATCAATAAGTTGGTAAACTAATGATATGAAAGACTTATTTCTCTGGTCCACCCATATTGTAAGAAGAATAGTATTTGGTTAATTTATTTGAGATTTTCTTTTATACTTTATTAATCCATTCATTCATTCATTCATTCATTCATTCATCTTCTTCCGCTTCTTCCGGGGTCGGGTCACAGGGGCAGCAGCCTAAGCAGTGAGGTCCAGAC
>JBCNYH010000002.1:13671429-13702159 GCA_039654325.1 Tandanus tandanus | reverse complement strand
GATAGATAGATAGATAGATAGATAGATAGATAGATAGATAGATAGATAGATAGATAGATAGATAGATAGATAGAACATTCTTTTTGCATTCACTTTTTTCATGTCCACACTCTGTCATGTGTTACACTGATCTTTTCACACCACACATATATAATGTGAGTATATCTGGTATTGTAGCTTCTTCCTAGAGCAAGATCATGTGCTGAAGCTTTATTAAGGGATTTAAAAATTATATTTCTACTCCAGTAAAGGATAAATCAACTGTTGTATTTTGATTCTGGATTATCCTGAGGTTGGCTGCGGTGATCAGGTGGTTTATTTTTGTTCTAGAGAGTCATACATTTCTTTAGCAGGGAAATTTAGAAGCTGGTTGAGTAAATGGGTAGAAATTGAAATATCCTCCATATACAGAACAGATATTTTCCACTGATTTTCTGTTCCAGGAATAAAAGCACATTTGGAGCCCTCACAGAAGAAGGCGGAAAATAATGCATCCTGGTATTCTCTTTACTTTTTATTTTATTGTAAGCATTAAAAGGTAGTTCCTACAAATGCTGGGTTAAAAGATTTTATGGAAATTGCAGCGTATAACAGGAAGAATTTAAAACTACTGTGTAAACTCCCAGAAAACCCCAGTAGAGCAGCAGTTTCTGAAATACTCAAACCAACCTCTCTGGCATCAAAATCCATGGCGCTAACCTCACATTTTTTAAAAATAAAGTTTTATTAATTCATGTTCAGGGTGAAATGGTGCAGTGGTTAGCACTGTCACCTCACAGCAAGGAGGTTCCAGTTTTGAACCTTGTGGCCGAATGGGATCTATCTGTATAGAGTGATTGTGATTAACACAAAAAAGTTGATTGCCAAGAGTCATCTTGAAATGGCTATAGCTTCCCTGTGACCCTGATGGATGAGTGGTATAGGTAATCAATGGGTAATTCATGTTTGATATGAAGACTCTGTACTTGCATGACCTTATATACATTGTGCTGCTGTTACATCACCAGATGTACAGGTGTTCCTAATAACATGGCCAGTGGATGGAGGATGGATGGATTGATGGATGGATGATTGACAAAAAATAAAGAGCAGTTGTTTCTGTAGGATCTTCTTGACATCTTGAACGCCCACCTAAATCACCACAGTCAGCAGAATGTGTTATGTTCTGATGAGACCAAGGAAAAACTTTTTGTGTCTAAAATTCTAAAACGTATGTTTGGCACTAAAACGAGACAGGTTATGACACACAGAACACCATACCCACATTGAAGCATGTTGGTGGCAGCATTATGCTATGGGACTTCTCTTTAGCAGGGACTGTGGCTCTACTATAGATAACTAACAATTTAATTTTGCCCAAAACTTAAAGGGTAAACATATGTATTAAAAAAAAAAAAAACATAAGTGTTGTAAGTGCGACCTTTAATCATCACAGTAATATACAAACCACAATTCTTTTTTTTTCCGATTTTACCCCCATTTTCTCCCCTAATTTAGTCATATTCAATCACACCCACCCAGCCACTCCCCACCCAAATTTTGCCTTCCCTATCTCACGACCACCATCAACCAGGGAGGGGTGCAAGCATGCACATGCCCCCTACATGACATGAGATGCTACCACCCGCCTCTTTTCAAAATGCTGCGCATGCGTATTTGGGAGCGGTCAAACACACTCGGAGGGAAAGCGATATTCGCCCCCTCGTACGAATGACGCCCATGATTGGCTGGTGATCGCTGTGAGTGACAGGGAAGTGAGCGTATGCCATCCCTCCCTCCCATGACAGCTCGGCCAATTAGCTCCCAAGGACTCCCGGTCACGGATGGCTGTGGCATCAACCCGGATTCTAACATGCGATCTCCGGGTTGATAGACGCGCACCTTGTCGATACGCCACTCAGTAGCCACAAAACACAATTCTAATTCAACCAATGAATCAAGAACATGATGGAATGGAGCTCAGCTATAAATGTAATGGAACGACTTGTGGAATGACTTGAAGCCCTCAACACAATAATCTGGTGGGTGTGTTTAATGCATTTCTACACGTTTAACGCATTATTAACTTGAATAAGAAAAATGGGATGTTAGCCAACATAATTATGGACATGGGCAATGAGTGAGGCATGCTACACTAGAAAACAAAAGCTTGAAAGCATTACTGAACAAAAATAGAGTCAGTGCTTTGAACAGGATAAAGAATACTGCTCAGAGTATTTTTCTCTCTCATCTCTCAGACATCCGTGGCATTTCTCACACCATTCTGCCTGCATCAGAATGCATGATTCTGTTTGGAAATGTTCGCAAGCCATATGGTCAGGGTCACTAATAAAGTACGAGCAAATATACCAAGAGCCTGTACTAGTTTAGAACCCTGACATGTGTCATTACATGTCACTCTTTTGCCAAACCACTTAATCGTATTAGGATCCTATCCTGGGGAGGTTGGAGCCTATCTCAGCCGACATTTGGTGAAGGCGGTGTACTCAGCTTGCCAGACTATTGCAGGGCCAACACACACACACACACATTCACACTCACACTCTGCTTTGGAAAAGCCATTTAGCCTAATGTGCAATTTTTTTTTAACTGTGGGAGGAAACCGGATTACCCAGAGGAAGCCCTCGTAAGCACGGGTAGAACTCCCAAGACCGTGACTGGAACCTGGGACCTTTTTTTGCGGTGAGGTGGACGTGCGAACCATTACGCTACCTTGCCACCATGATTACATTTTGTAAATATTATGTTTCCCAAATGAAATGCTTTGATTTATATTATAGGATAAAGTGAATATGTTTTGTATTTGATTTTGTTTTGTATAGCTCTACAAATTGCAGGGGCCATACTGCCAGTAAATACATATGGACAGTAGGTCCCTTTGAAGCTGCCTGCTTGAGCCATTTTCTATCACGTAATTAGAAAGTCTCATTTTCTCTGAAGTCCAAATTTGAACATGATGCAGTTGTTTCCTAAACAGTCAGAAGAGGTCCTGCCCCACACAAATAAGCAAGCTGTCTAAACCAATCAGTGGCACTTTTGCACAAAGATGATTGTGAACGAGTCTAATGTCTTTCTAAGAGAGGCAGAGCTCAGACCTGTGCTGCAGGCACAAAGCATGGCATGCCACACTACAAAACAAAAGCAGGAAAAGATTAATGAACAAAAAATGGGAAGATGAGATGCGAGTTCTCTTTACATGCTCTAATTGTTGATTGAAGAGTGACTTGGCTCACCGTGTGCACCAAGCATCTGGAAGTTATTTGTTCATTTTCTCTTAACTACAATAAAACATCTAAAAGTAGTTCTTTTAATAAAACTGAAGTGAGAAAAGAGCCCTATTAGTTAAGGCAGGGCTGCCCAAAACTACTTCATCCTTCTCTCTCTCCCTCACTCTCTTTCCCTCAATTGAGAAAATAACTAAACTATCTGCTGCACAGAAGTTAATAGACACAAACTGTAAAAACCTCAAGTGGATTAAAACGTCATTGTAGCAATCAACAAACTCAGTGGTTACTTAATTATATTCCAACACAAACACTTTAAGCAGACATCCAGGCCAGATGTATTAATTCTATTTGCACATGCTGACAATTGGATGCAAGTCTTCTTCAAAAGCACAACTTAACTTTCAGGGTTTTAAGACTGTTGTGGGAAAAACATGGCAAACCGTTGCAAACAGCGCCCCCTGGTGATACAAGAGAAATTAAAAAAAGTAAAAATATATTCATTAATTCAATTATTCATTTTCTGAACCGCTTAATCCTAATTAGGGTCGCAGGGAGGCTGGCGCCCATCTCAGCCGACTCTGGACGAGGGCAGAGTACACCCTCGACAGCTTGCCAGGCCATCGCAGGGCAGAAACACCGGCAACCCAACGGCCAACCACTGCCCTAGTAAGAACATATATAAGAGAAATTTTTAAAAGGAATGGCATAATTTCATTCATTTCATGCAATTTTCTGAACCGCTTTATTGGGATCGCAGGCTGGAGCCTGTCTCAGCCGACTCTGGGTGAAGTCAGGGTACACTCTGAACAGCTAACCAGACAATCACAGGGCCAAAACCATTCAGACTCACACCTAGGGACAAGGAACAGCCAGTCAGCCTAATGTGCATGTCTTTGAATTGTAGGAGGAAACCAGAGTACTTGGAGGAAACCACCCAAGCATGGGGAGAATATGCAAAATCCACACAGAAACTCTCTCCCCAAGCACGGAGCTCAAACCTAGGACCTTCCTGCTGTGAGACAGACGTGCTAACCTCTATTCCCCCCAAAGCTATTACTGAATGGTCAAAATAAATACATAGATAAAAGAAAACAAAGCTGGGTTTTTAAATCATGTACAACATTTTATTCCTTTCCATGTTACTGATAAGACACTCCTCGCACCAGACAGTAATTAATTTGAACGACAGAAGACAGGTATCACCAGGTTACAAGAACAATTAAATCACAAATGTCTGAACACGGTCATGTCTCAGGACGCATTACATCATTTACTGAAAGCAGACCATTTTCCATTCCTTATGATAATAGGATCTCAGGCATGCGACGATGATTAAGTCCAAATGTTGAGTTTTTGTACACACATCACATTAAAAAAAGGTCAGCAGAGCTTTTAAACCACTCATAAATAAAAAAGAAATAAAGAAGTTGAAACAGAAATAAAGACATTACTACCAGGTTAGTTTAAATAAATGACTGGTTTAATTACACACACACTGAAAACAAATGAGCACTCTGTGATTTCAGAGACTGAGGGATTCGGACAAACAGCTGTGGTTTTGAGAGAAGCCCATTTATTACATCTCTTCTCTGACTAGCTGTCATGGAATTTGACATTAATAATGTGGTGTGATGTTTGTGAGCTTGGAAGGCTGTATGATCTTTAGAGATGTGATGGCTTTACTTCTTGGCAGCTTGAAAGCGCTCACTAACATTTTCCCAGTTTAGAATGTTCCATATGGCCTTCACGTAATCGGGTCTGACGTTTTTGTACTGGAGATAGTATGCATGTTCCCAAACGTCAATGCCGAGCAGTGGGACAAGACCTTGAGAGAGAGAGAGAGAGAGAGAGAGTCATAAAAAGACAATCCAATAGATTGAGGGGATTCAATCCAAGGGGAGAGGGACGTCTGGGCCTCACTGCTTAGGTTGCTGCCCCGGGACCCGACCCCAAAGCAAGAGGAAGAAGATAACTGATGACTGACAATCCAAGAGAATGATGAAACAGATTAAAGCATTTCTTGTGTGTTGTACCGTTGTGTTGCATGATGTGATGAGTGTGATACATCCAGGGTATTGCACATGAAAGCTGCAACACCTGAGAACACCTTGTTATAATTTAACTCTAGTTACCCATGTTCATGCAATACACACACACACACACACACACACACACACACTATACATCAACCAGTTAGCAAAAATAGACTGTCACAAATTATTTCACAACGGCAGCTGTACAGCTATACAAATAATAATAACGTGCATGTTATTCTGCACTGTGATGACGCGATGTGAACAGACAGAAGTTTCCATGATCACCTTTTTAAAGCTCATTTCTCTCTTATTTTTTATTTAAAATTTTTTTTTATGAAAGCCCTTACCAGTGGTTCCCTGCAGAGGATCTTGATTTGCACATGCAGCGATTCTCAGCCTCCCGCTGTCCTTGTCGTAACCCAGCCATCCCCATCCTGATCCTTGAACTGCCACAGTGGCAGAGGACATCTTCTCCTTCATCTTCTGGAATGAGCCAAAGTCACGCTTAATGGCCTCCATTAACTCACCTATTAGAAAAAAAAAATAACATGGTGAAAAACAGTTAATTTAGTACCAAAGGATCTACAGAGCCTTGCTGCAGTGTTGCAATGTAAACATTGTGAAGATTTAGAGTAAAGGAAATGTATCATGTCAATTTCTCCTCCTAAACATCCGAAAGATTCATCCATTTCTTTCCACTAAGGCCACTCAGATACTTGTTTAGTCTCTTGTCATCTGAAGACTAGACTACTGCAACTCACTCCTGGCAGGCCTGCCTTTGAGCACAATTCGACCTCTGCAACTGATCCAACATGCAGAATGTTGTTTTCAACATTCCCAAATTTTCCCATACCACTCCACTGCAATGATCACAAAGTATTGGCTTCCTGTAGCTGTTCGCATTAGACTCAAAACACTAATGCTTGCCTACAAACTCAAAAATGGACCTTCACCCTCCTACTTCAAAAGCACTTATCACACCCTGCACTGCACTGCGTTCTCTCAGATCCTCTAAGTCTCTGGATAAGAGCATCTGCTAAATGCTGTAAATGTAAGGAATCATCTCTGACCCTGCGGTTCTCCTCCACCGTTCGGAGACAAGTTTGTCCAGAAGATGGTATGGTTGATGTGACCACCTCCATTAAACTTCAGTGCTGCCTGAAGGGCCACTTGTGTTGTTACATCACCTGTAAGACAGGGTTATTAACAGAGGGCAAAGATGATGAGACAAAACAACTAGAAAACATATTTCACAATGAAGTTATATTATTATAAAGTCAAATATTAATTCTTCATTCAAGGCAAGTAAATATGAAACTATAATCTGTGAATGAAAAGCATGTGGAATAAGCTCAGGTTGACCTTTTGCCAGAGCCTCTTGATATTTCTCTTCAGTAACATTAAGGTTGTTGATGTATGTTGCATGATGCTTGCTGTGGTGAAGCTGCATGATCTCAGCGGAGATGTGAGGTTCTAGTGCACCATAGTCATAAGGCAGGTCTGGAAGTGTGTGCTTCTGTCTGGAGGCCAAAATACCCAGCAAGGGCTTCACGCCGACTGCACACCTAATGTAATCCATGGTTTTAAACATCAGGACAGAAACAAAGTGATGGAGAGTAGGAATCAATCACTGGAATCATGGATCATTGGAATTAACAGACAATATGTGTGTTTTGGATCTGCATATGCTTTTACATATCCCTATCGCTATATACAGTATTCTCCTAATGATTTTATGCATATCCACTTGATTTGAGCAAGCACGCATTCTGATTCTGCCGGTCCTAAAAAAAAAAATAAAAAAAAAAAAAGGCACACAATCAACCTAAATATTAACTAAAATAATAAAAATGCTTTATTCTTTCCAATCCAGTGAGAACGGATAGAATAAAGAATTTATTCCACTCCTCTTCTTATTCGAGTTTGTGGAATATGTATGAGTCGTGCAATGTAATGAAACTGTACTGGACTGTGCATATGACAATGCAACTTGTTTTGAAGCTAATGTTATGAGATTTTATATAACCTGCCAAAAGAGAAGGTCACTTTTGGACCACTATGATCATCATCATAATAAGGCCAGCTGGCATTAGTATATGCATATATTTTTTGCTTCATGGACTTCATGTCCAGCGGCAGGTGCAAAAGGGTCAGGCCTATGTGAGGCAAAGCCCGGTATTCCCAATATTTTTCCTGGTACCCCTTAATACTGCTGGGTGGACAGAGGCACATTTGTGGTTAACATGTTGGGGGTGTCTAGCAGGGATTTGAACCCATGAGTCCAGCACCCTAACCACTACACCACCGGGCCCATCAGCACAGTAAAAGGTGCAACCCTATCTCATATGTAAACAGTTGCACTACAAAAACTGTGCACCCTGCCCTCAGATGACTCTGCTGCCATGCAAGATTACCAAGATATGTGCAATATTAAGGTATGATTGAAGTTCTTTATCAATGTGCCTTACTGTATTGTTTAGATCAGATTGCTAACTAATGCAAATTTAATACTAATAACATGTTAACTGCCAAATAAGTCACGTGTTCCAAGTCTATCTCACCTGATAGGGCTCATCTGGGTCCAGTTGAACATCTTACTAGATGCTTTAATAACTGACATCGATCTAAATATTAGAATAAATAAGTTAGAAACGAACTTGAGAAATTTTTTAACAACTAACTGAGCTGATGAGACCTGTAGTGCTGGCGTCGCTAAATAGCTTGCTAATATCTGCTAGCTAGGCTAACTGAATACGTCATAGTGCTTATACATACGTAACCCGTAACAAAACACCGAGTTCTAACGGCTTTTGCAACTCTTAAGTGGCGAACATTACCTTCGAACACGTCCTATCCTGCACAACATACTTTTCACTTCTTCTTATACTTCACACTGCCCAGTAACGTTAGTTACCTCACACTGACTTCAGCTCTTAACCTGCCCTTGAAGTTTCAACTTGAACCGGAGAGGAATGTACCATTGTGTGTCTTTAGGTAGGAAAGCAATGTACAAAGCGGTGTACTGCACATTCTGCACCTCACTGCAACTAGAACGTGATGAATTGTACGGATATACAGTGAATCACTTCGAGATATTATGTTAATTACATTTCTAAACACTTTACTCTTGGGTGTAATGATGAAACTCTGAGTGCCACCCCCGCGAGTTCTCGAAATCCATACGACTGTTTGATTCATTGTGTTGATGAGTCGACTCTGGTTAGATGTGTTGAATCGTGTGAATCAATTTCAAGAGTTGCTTCTTCTGCATTATTTTTCTCGTTTAAAAAAAAGCACCGGATGATAAATGATTAAAAGCAAGGAAATGCAATATAATTTGCGCCTATGATACTCTTGATTATCAAGGGCATATTCTTGACACAGTCTGTATTTTTACATATTAAGTTTATTACAAGCAAATGCCCAAAAAAACGAACTGTCTACTGGATGTTTAAGATATAAACAACTGCAGCTAATATTAGTTTTTGTTTAGCTCTTATTCTCACCCCTGTGCACGAACCTGTTTTAATCCTTTCGACGGTCTGGAATCGACTCCAAATGTTTGGAGTCGACTCTCCATTCCCAATGCCCAGAATTCGAGTCGACTCTTTTTTTTTTTTTTAATAAATGCTTAAAGTCTTACGGTTAGCTGGTCTTGCTCAGGTTGCTTGTTTTTGTTTTCGGTTAATTCACGTGGTTCTGCGCTGCTTTACCCCCTCAAACAGCACCTGAAAAGTATATTTCAAGATTTGCCGAGTACTTGACCAATTGATAAGGAGAAGAAGCGTGGGTACTGAGCGTGGAGGAGACTGACATACCATGTGTGATGGTGTGTTTCACACATACACATTTACATTTATTTAAAATGCTGCTAATCAGTGTTAGTTAATTCATTAGATGCCTGTTCTTCAACCTGGTGACTTCATTTAGTTAATCTGCTTGCTTGTAAAGAGGGGGGAAACGTTAGTTGTGTAGACACGTTACGTAATTAATTTCATTATTTTTAATGCATGCGTGACAAATATGTTGAGTTTAATATTTTTTGCTGTTATTAATGGCTGAAGACAACAACTATCGTCACTCATGATAACATGCGCACGCGCTGATTCCCAGTAGCGTTATTTTTAAAAACAAAAATAAAACACACCCGTATTCCGACTGAACCCGCCTCCCGCTCTCTGATTGCCTAAGAAGTGTTGCCTTCGCGCAGTCCCTCGGCCACAAGCCAATCAGATCGTAGGATACGCTGTGCAACGCTTGCAGACAAAGCATGGTAACCAGTAGCTCGTGTGTGAGTGACACTTGGTCGCGGAACATCATTCTCTCAGTGATGGCGGATGCGTCGACTTCGCTCTAAACTCAGATTTCGCCTTAATTATTTATATAACGCTTAATAAAATCGATTTGGAGTGGAGTCATAACATTTGACGAAAACCGGGTCGTCTTGGTCTAATCCAGGGGCGTGTAAGTATCACAGTGTGTGTTTTCATGGCGTTGTTTTTGAGAAACATGGGCGAGAAGAGCGGCGCTGCTCGTTGGGAGAGTCTCTTCCCTTTCCGCCATTTTGTGACAGCAAGAAACTGATAAAACACGACGCCGACAGGTAGCTGGAGACCAGCTCAAGCAGCAGCAGAAATACGCGGCTGTTTAATTGTTTCCCCTCTATGTGTGTGAGAGAGTCAGAGAGGTAGTGGTGTGTAATAAATGTTGATAAAGTGATGTGTTTGCTTTAGTTGCTGCTCTTTCGCCTGTTTGCTTGCAGCAGCGACTGAGACATGCTAATGCTAGCACCCGATTTACCGCGAACAGTCCCAGCACCACTGTACGGATTTACAGCAACCGCCGATTCTCTGAGATGCTAACCTTCAGCTAGTCGACGTAATTTCTTTCAAGGTTGCTGCAAATCGCTGTAGAATGATACTAGAGGAGTGTAAACAGCCGAGGGGAAAGTGGCGGAGTTGGTGTTGGAGGTGGCCCCGGGCTGCAGTCAGTAATGTAGTGAAAGAGGCGACTTCTCTCCCCGGGTCACTGCTCAGCTCTGCTCACATCTTACACGTGTGAACAGTCTCTCTGAGGCCATTTCATCTGCTTCACTGAGGCAGAAACCCGGACGATAGGTTTTTAATTGTTGACTGTATCTCGTGTTTTTATTTTTCAATGTTTCACGGGGTTTTTTTCCTCCATTTTGCAGAGATCGAGATGACTAATGAAGAACCTCTCCCGAAGAAGGTGAGTGAACTCGAGCAGTGGTGTGTAAAAGGAAAAAGTCCACCTTAAAACTCGTTAAATGTCTGTTAGAATGAGATTTTGCTGTCCATGTGTTCATCATAATTGTATTTAATGCCGTATTTTGAATATTGCTGTGAGAAATGAGTGTGTTGCTGTGATTGTCTCATGAGCGCATCCCCAGCTCAGATACAGCGCCGTTAGGTTGAATTAAAAAAAAAACAAAGTTAAGGGATAATCAGACCGGTTATTAAACTAAGGTGCAAGTGTGTATTTTTTTTACTTTTTTCCCATTGATTCTCCATATTTGTACAACGATCCACTAGTTTCTTTGGATGCTCAGGACTCACTCATTTGCTTAAGCCTATTAGGGTCTAGAGCCTCTCTCATCCGACACTGGGTGACCACCCTGAACAGCTTTGCGGGCCAACACTCACACAACCATTCACACTCGCATCAAGGGGCAATTTGTGGGGGCAGCCATGGCCCAATGGTTAGAGAAGCGAGTTTGGGACTGAAAGGTAGCTGGTTTGATTCCCGAACCGGTAGGATAAATGGCGGTGGGGGGAGTGAGCAGCCCCTTCCTCCACTTCTCTGGGTGGCGCAATGTGGCTGCCCACTGCTTCAAGAGAGTGTGTGTGTGTGTGTGCGCGCGCTCACTTTTGATGGGTTAAATGCAAAGCCAAATTTCCCTTACAGGATTAATACAGTATATCGGGGAGAAAAGTTTGGAACAGTCAATTAGCCTAATGCGCGTGTCTTTGTGGGCTGGGGGAGGACACCGAAGTACCCAGAGGAAACCCACCCACACAGGCATAGGGGGAAAACATGCAAACCCCACACACAAATGCCCTTGCTGAGCCTGAGACTCGAACTCAGGACCTTTTTGCTGAGAGGCGGACATGCTAACCACTGTGCCACCCACATTCAAGACTGTTGATATTTCTTCCAGCAGTACTGGTACATTTCACTCTTTGTACCACTCCACTTGTCTGTGATCGCCGCATACAATTACTGAGGCTTGAACCCCCAACCTTCTGAACAGTAACTCGCGGCCACCACGATTACATTGTTGTATTAGCATAAAAGTTGAACCATTAGAAACTTTTAGTGCTTATGATAAATTACTAAAACACTGCTGCACTAGTTTCTTTAGGGATGCAGTGAGGTTTTAATCCCATTGGTGTGTGGTTTAATGGCATAATGTGTTCATGAAAGAAGCTTAAAATAAAACTTCAAATGCCATAAGAAATAATAACTCTTGAACACCCCTGAAAATTATATAGAAGACTAAAGTGCATGTTTTATGGTGGCTTTTCCTTTAAGAGTAGTGTTTTTGAGTGCTTGCTTTGGTCTGCTGAAATACTTTGCTTTGTTCTCGTCCTGTGTTATTTGCAAAAGATGATATAATATGTGATTTGATATAAATGTGTTATAATGGGACCTTGAAATGCCCAGCTTGCCCTAAGAAGATTATAATTAATCTACTGTATGGCACGTTGACCTGCTGTGGTACACCAATTTGCAGCAAATTTACTGATCTGGCAACAGTGATGAGCACTAATGTCAAACTGTCTACTAATAAATACTTTTATTTTGATTCAGGTTCGCCTTAGTGAATCTGACATGAAGACCCTGACCAGAGAGGAGCTCTGTGCAAGGTATGGATGACTTGTGATTCGGTATTGCTCATTTCCTTAAATTCCTTTTACCTAAATAAATATTTTCTAAATCCTTCCTTCGATATTTTAGGTGGAAACAGCATGAAGCTTATGTCCAGGTGCTCGAAGCAAAATACGCTGATTTAAATTGTAAGTAAATGTTGGTTGTTTGCCTTGCATGCATTTAATGCTTCGTTCTGTTCAGAATGTGTTACAGGTTTTCGTAATCGAATGAACTGTTGCACGTTTAGTGCCTTCTGTGTGGATTATATTTTAATTGCATATTTTGTCCATAGCCAATGATGTGACTGGTCTTAAGGAGTCTGAGGAGAAGCTAAAGCAGCAACAGCAAGAGTCGGCACGAAGAGAGAACATCCTGGTGATGAGGCTGGCCACGAAAGAACAGGAAATGCAGGAATGTACTGTAAGTATTTCACTTTCTGGTTTTCTTTCAGTTGTAGTTTGTACTCATTTTAGTTCACAATGAAGAAAAGTGTAAAGGGTGTGTGTCGGCGTCGTAACATGTCGTTTCATGTAATAGATAAAAATAGCCCATTATTAGCTTGGTATTGTATAAAAAGTTTTATTGTTCTTGCAGAGCACAGTTTTCAAATACAAGCCAACCTTTTAGCAGTTTCCTGCAGAGTTTATTTTAATCGGGATTTAGTGGGAATGGGGTCCGTCTGTCTGTCACACTTAAGTTTCCGGACATTTCCTTGCTGCACGCTGAAGTTGGGACTTTCAAACTTGGTGTGCGGGCTCACTACTATGAGTGCAAGGATGAGTTGGTGTGCGGGTGACCTTGACCTACCTTTCAAGGTTACAGAGGCAAAACTGTATATTAGGTTTCCGGACATTTATTTGCCGCACGCTGAAGCTGGGGCTTTCAAACTTGCTATGCATGTTCTATATTGGCATATTATGAAATGGTCCTTTCGGCGGGAGTGTCTGGACCCCTGTGGTCTGTTTTTTCAATAAGCATCTAAAAAAATGCACAGTGGTGTCACAAAACATTAATTTTCAATTTAAAACAGAACTCAATCTATTTCCTTTTATAAGGGAACAGGTCACACAATTGAGATAATGTACCAGACATTATGGAATAACTTTGCTTTTGTAGGCAGTTAGTTTGGGTCCTGGAGCAAATGATGGTATCAGGAAACATTTCTTGTATGAAGAGACTCACATGCACTGTATGTAGAAAACTGTTTTTGTGTATATTTACGTATCATGGTGCACCATGTTTATTATTTTGCTGTGATATTATGGATAGTGTTGAGACAAGTTGTTAGTGTTAGTGTTGAGACACGCCCTGTTTACACTCTTGTCATTGCACTGGGCACTGATTTTTAGTTTATTACCCATACCGCAGTATTGTTAGGAGCACAACTGAGATTTTTCAGTAAGTCTTAATTGCTCAGATGTGGGGCCGGTGGTGTAGTGGTTCGGGTGCTGGGCTCATGATCGAGAGGTCATTGGTTCAATCCCCACCATGCTAAGACCCCTGGGCAAGGTCTTAACCACAAGTGTGCCTCTGTCCACCCAGCACTATAAATGGGTACCAGTAAACATACTGGGACGGTAACCTGCGATGGACTAGCGTCCCATCCAGGAGGAGTTGAACTTCTAGTTGCTTCATGCTACAGAAACTGGGAAAGGCTCCGGCTGTGATGAGCTGTGAGGCTCGGGCGTAAAATGCCAGCAGACTTTACATTTAATTGCTCAAGGTGGGTTTTATTGTGAATGTAAGACGTGAGCGTGATCTGATTCTTCTGTTGATTGAGTTTCTAACAGAGTTTGTCCCTTTTTCAGACGCAGATCCAGTACCTGAAGCAAGTGCAGCAACCCAGTGTGGCTCAACTGAGATCGTCCATGGTGGACCCAGCCATCAACTTATTTTTCCTTAAAATGAAGGCTGAACTGGAACAGACTAAAGACAAACTGGAGCAAGCCCAAAATGAACTGAGTGCCTGGAAATTTACACCTGATAGGTAAACTAAAATAACTCCCCCTCCAAACAAAAAGTCAAGACTTTCCTGACTCACCCCCTCACTTTCTCCACTGCAGGAGTGCAAATAATGGTGGGGGAAGACTGAAACGCTATGCTCACAACGAGACTCAGACTTAAAAGCCAAACACAGAAAGACATTTTTTTCTCTTGTTCTGTGCTGCTATTATCATACTGTAATGTAAAAGTGAAACAGAACAGAAACTGAAAAGCCAGTTTTGGTCAGGTGACACTGTTTCAGCTTTCTCTTCCCCACACCCCCTCATGGTACAGAGGCCTGAAGGAATCGGGACTGTTCCTGAAGAGGTGGTCACAGCGGAAACAACCCCTCCTTCCAGCCCCCAACAGCCTATGTTAGACAGATTGCTCTAATAAATCGTTGGCGGCGATTGAGAGGGACTTGAGCAAGGCATTTGCTCTGGAGCTGATTGAACTGTAGCTTAAAAATCCACCGATTGAACATTTAAAATAAGACCCCCAAAAGAATATGTTGCACATGCATATCTCTCATCTTTTACCCCCCACCAGTGTAGAACTGTTAAGACTCTCGGTAATAATTTAGAAACACCCCTGGGGGAGGGGGACAGTAGTGTGATGTAATACAATGAGCGGAATAATCGATCATAAGACTCTGGGGTGAGGAGCCTTTCTAATGATGTAATACTTTGGGGAAAGAGTAAGACCCTCTGGTCTACAGAGACTTTGTTTAACAACCATCTCGATGGTGCAAGAGACGGTACAGTGTTTAACTTTTCCTCTTTTTTCTTTGTGTTTATAGTTTTTATATATATATTTTTTTTGCTTTGTTTATGTTTGTTCTTGGAAATGCTCTTTGCACTTGCAGCAGTGTTTGGTGTGTGTGTGTTTGGTGATTGGCTTTCCATATTTTAGTGAGGATGTGTTAAAATGAGGAGAATTGCTAACACATTGCTGCAGGTGCAAGCTTTTTATTTCAATGTGAATGCCCATGTGTCTCAGAGGGAATCTTAAAGCTGTTTATATGTATGTCTATGCTGCTGTGTCATTTGATCACGATTTTTAGGTCCAACATTTTATCGATACAAGTGCATTTTTAGACTGTTTGGTAAGAACACTGCTTTTATTAACAGGTGTTTCTCTTGTGAAATATTTCCATGACAGTTGTTTAGTGTCACTGTTTTTTAATTCTTCACCATTACTTTTCGATGCTTTAGGTGATGTATGCACATCTAAAATACAGGTATAAAAAAGTTAGAACACAATAACGTGCTTGCACATTTAATCATCTCAGCCAAAACATGATCTACTCATCTCCATTACCCAAGCTCATAATTTCTCCTTCTGGTCAGAGGGTTTGAGCTGCTACTGTTGTTTATAATCGTTCATGTTTAGCATGTAGCACTTATAGGTACTTTTTACACTGAACAGATAAGCTTCTATTCATCAGTGTAACTTCCTCTAGTCACGTTTTTGCAATAATTAAGAACTAGTTGGCACTTACAGTATCAGTAATGATTCTGTTCAAATATTTTTGGAGTTCAGTTTTAGAACAGTACCTCTGAACTACATTAGTATTTTTATTAGTATAAGTGCATATTATATTCCAGTCTGCCAAAAGCCATACAGTAACATCTATCATTTACGTATCGTGTGGTAATCCTAGTTATGCCCATATAGCGTAGTGCAAATACTAATGCTATGTTTAGCCTTCTCTGTTATTGTCAGGTCACTAGGTACTGAAGTGTGGCACATGTAGTTCACGTGTCACATAAAACATTTAAACAGTATGAAAGAAAAGTTGCCATTGCTGTTTTAATATATTTCCATAGATTGTCTGAACATGTGAAAAAAGTTAGGTACGTGCTCCGAGTTTTGGTACGTCATCTTCGGAAAACCATGTATATTTGTAGTCTGTGTGCATTTCCAATTGGTGCCTGTCAAATGTTACTGTGAAATTTGTTGGTTCACTCATTTCCTCTGTGGGTTGGTAGTGTTTTGCAGTAAGTCTTGCTTTATGGCTGGTACACCTCATCTGTTAGGGTTCCTCATAATTGTTCATCACCTACATACCATTTTGAATGTCTTGGCTCATTTGACCAATGACCAAAGTGGTGTTATGGAACTTATCCTGCAGTGTTGCTGCTGCTGCTCGGCAGTTACTCCAGCTGTCCTTGTTGTGCTCATGGCTCTCTTCACCATGTGATGTCAGACTTGTCTCCCTTGCAGCCAGACTGGTAAGAAGCTGATGGCGAAGTGTCGCATGCTGATCCAGGAGAACCAGGAGCTGGGCAGGCAGCTGTCACAGGGCCGCATTGCCCAGCTAGAGGCTGAACTTGCCCTGCAGAAAAAGTACAGTGAGGAGCTCAAGAGCAGCCAAGATGGTGAGGGGAAATAATTTTTCTTTTTGTTTGTTTGGTTTTCTTGTCTTTTTAATCCTTTTGTGGGTCAAAAACGAAAGCAGGTGGGTCATGAATTCATAATTTACTTTGTTTCTCTATAATTGTATTATTCTATTTCCTCTGTTTTGTTTTGTTTTGTTCAACCGAACTGCTTTAGTAGAACATTGTCCTTGGAACAAGTATTGAATGATTGTAGGTTTTACATGGATTTATCCTTTTAACTGGTAGGTGAAGTGATTAGATTTTGGAAATGATACACAGCAAGGGCAAATGCATGGAAGGACTTGTTGGAGTTCTACTTTTTTCTTGTTATTTAATCTTACCTAAAGCATATTTTAGTTAACAAAATACAGACATCAGACAGATAACTGTCAAATTTCAAGGAATACTTGTAGCACTATAATTAGAGTAACGTACAAAAATCATGTTGCACTTCCAAATATTTTATAAAAATACCTAACTCTGTTAGAATAACTGTTTGTACTTTTAATTTGTAAGGCAATGGAATTTTTTTGCTCGTTAGTATCTTTTCGTTTTATTTTATGAAGCTGTGATCCCTTTCTCGTCTTTGGCCCACCATTGCTGACAGTTTTGTCATCACAGCATTTATATCACCTTATCTCACACATTTTGTGGTATTTCATTGTGTTTAAGTCACTATATTTTGTTATTTAGAGTTGAACGACTTTATCATTCAGTTGGATGAGGAGGTGGAAGGCATGCAGAGCACAATTCTGGTTCTCCAGCAGCAGCTGAGGGAGACCAGGCAACAGCTGTCTCAGCAATCCCAAGCTCTGGGTACCTCTAGTGGCGCAGGTCCAAGCAGGACTGTCCCTTCTCCTCCCAGCGCCTCAGAGCCTCCCGCCGAAACTGAAACAGCCCCCTCAGGCAGCTCCACTGGGGCAAAAGACTGCGGCCGTGTCTTCAATGGTCCTTCCAACGGTTCCACCCAGAGAGCATTGTCCAGCTCCGGCCCTTATCGGGAGCCAAGCAGTGCTGATGAGGATTATCCCGGGTCACCCTGTGCTTCCAGCCCTGCTCATGGGGGAGGAGCCAAACTGTCGAACCACTCAGAGGGTGCAGTGAGCCAAGGCACAGGGGAGGGCTATGGGACTCTGAGTGCGGGTTATGAGAGCGTGGACTCTCCAACAGGCAGCGAGGCATCAATGACTCAGCACTCAAATGACACAGACTCCAACACTGATTCCCACGAGGCCGCAACTGTCACCAAGAGCACCAGAACATCGGGCGCACATCACACCACTCACAACGGGCTGGACTCTGCAGCTGCCGCTACAACTGCCTCCAACCCCTCCACAGGATCCGTTTTGTAATCTTTAAAATGTATGTTTTTTGTTGTTGTTTTTTTATACTCATGGCAAACAGAAGTAAGCCACACATTTAAGGCCAGTTTTTTTTTTTTTAATCAGATTTTTTTTAAGCCATTCTCAGTCATAACTTTATTTTGCAATATTACGTAGCTGATTATGTTGAGCAGCAGTATGAGAATTAAATAAATGAACAGCATGAGAATAAGTCTGATGTTTTAAGGTTTTAAAATGTGCTCTAATTGCAGCTCGGAGTTCTTTAAAACATCACCATGTATACTTAATTTGCTCACTAAACTAAAACAAATTTCTGTTGTACCATAAAGTTTAAGTCAGGAGGCGAGTTCTTAACTTGCTACACATACTTAAGAATGTTCTTCGTTACTTGATGTTGAACTTTTTTAAAAAGAAAAAATTTTGTCCATCCCCATGAAAACAGTTTGTTTAATTTGTGGGTAGTTTTTCTGAGATGTATCTTGTTGGATTCATATTCTGATTTCAATTCATTTCGTGTACTGACCAAATATCAATAAAAGCTTTTAATATGATCCTGGCATCAGTTTTAATTTATATAATCAGAGTAACAATCATTTCCACATGACTGAATTTAAAAAAAAAAAAAAAAGTCATAAATCAATTATAGTTACCAAAAACAAATATTAATAGTAATAGAACACGATCTTTAATACTTTCATATCACAAGTTTGCACTAACTAACCCATCCTCAGCCATTTTTGTGGAGGAAGCCAGGAGTGAGTTTGTGATCCACTCGGCTAAGAATGAGCAGCGCTTGTCATCCAGACCGTTAGATGGCGCTGTAAACACGTCCGACAGGATATTTCAGTAGTCTTACCGGATTTTCCTTGCAGTCTTCGATCAAATCAATGAAGCTGTGCTCGAATCAAATCAATAGCCTTCCAGTAGTGGATCAGTGAGCAGAGAACTGCATTTACAGTGAGATTCTTTCTGCTCTAAGGAAAGAAATGAACACGGTTGTGATTGTGTCTGCTGCCAGGACGCCGATAGGTAATCATTTATTTACTCTCTGTGTGACTCTACTGAGTGTGACGTCGCTGTTTACACGCCCTGTGTTTTATTAGAACGCTAAATGATCTTAACACTTTATAACCAAATATTGAAATTGATTATTTGTCTCCACTGCTATAGTGTAGTGCTGAATTCTGTCAGTTAATCAGCTCAGCTCGGTGTATGAACTCGTCACCAGACTTTACAGTTCGTTGTTAGGGTTATCGTATATGAACTCTGATTGGTTCAGTGACCCTCGCGCACAAGTTCCTGTCATTCTGATTGGTTGAGTTGGTGTAGGGCGGTGCACGGCGGCTGCTTGTGATTGGCCAAAGAATTATCACCAGAGGAAAGATCTCGTGCAGTAATTTCACTAATTATTATTAATGATAATAATATTAATATTATTGATAATACTGCTGCTATTATTATTATTACTATTTTAATATTATTATATGAGTATTATAATACTACTACTATTACCAGTGTTAATGGTGTATTGGTAATATACTAATAACTATTAGTATCATTATTATTACTATTATTATTATTACTATTATTATTATTATTATTTGTAGTAGTAATATTGTATTGCTGTAGTATAGCCATGTGAATTATTATTTTAAATAATTCTAAGTATATACTTTAAATGTCCATTAAGTATTTATTTGTAGAGATGCTAATGAATCATATTTTTTGTTTGTGCTAGTTTGCCAATCAGCATGTTTAACATTACCTACTTTAAAGCAAAAGAAACCTTGTATAAGAGAGTAATATCTGTTAACACAATAAGTATTCGTGTAATCTCTCATATGTTTTACTTAAACTGAATAAAGTCTAGTACGGGAATGAATGAGAAAACAGTAAGCAGAATTTGTATATTTTCAGTATTGTATATGACAGTGTTATAAAAATGTGAAGCTGTAATTCTTTATCGTGTAAGTAAAAGGCATTTTGAGACAGATGATTATTCATGTCTTCCAAGGGTCTTTCAATGGGGCACTGAGCAGTGTGACACCTTCTGATGTGGCTGCAGTAGTCATTAAGGATGTCCTGAAGAGGGCTGGTGTAAAACCAGATGAGGTATCTGAGGTCATCATGGGACATGTCCTCACTGCAGGTAATATGTTTACCATATAAATTAGTTAACAAGCTATTCAGCTTGAGGCGGGGGAGGACTGTGGAGTTTTATAGCGCAGCTTATAAATAAATAAATTGGACAATGATTTAATGCATAGGATTTTATTCCAAGCATTTCCCGTAATTTAGAATCGTATTCATTTAGTTATTTGAGAATGAAAAAAAGCAATGTGACTCCTGTACGGCATGGTGGCGTTGTTGTTAGCACATCCGCCTCACATCAAGAAGGTCCTGGGTTTCAGCCCCGTGCCCAGCGAGGGTGTATCTGTGTGGAGTGTGCATGTTCTCCCTGTGCTTGTGTGGGTTCCCTCCAGGTACTCCGGTTTCCTCCTACAGTCCAACAACATGCACATTAGGCTTATTGAATGTTCTTGATTGTCCCTGTGTGTGAGTATGAATGGTTTTGTGTGTGTGTGTGTGTGTGTGTGTGTGTGTGTGTGTGTGTGTGTACGTGCATGGGTGGGTGCGTGCATGTTAGCCCTGGGATTGTCTGGCGACCTGTTCAGGGTGTACCCCGCCTTTGTCCAGAATTCCTGTGACCCTGATAAAGGATAAAGTTGTTTGGCAAATGGAATAAAAACAAAATTAATTTGATACTCTGTGATTTAATTTTATTTTTAATGGCTACATTTCGATACATCTATTCAGTCTTTTCAGTGATAACCTCTTCACTTTTGGTGAATAATTGTGATTTAATTATTGTAACACTGTGTAAGTAATGGACTTAATGTATGGCTGTTGCTGTTCTCAGGCCACGGACAGAACCCTGCACGGCAGGCTAGTGTTGGAGCAGGAATCCCGTACCCTGTGCCTGCGTGGAGCTGTCAGATGGTGTGCGGGTCTGGTCTAAAAGCTGTGTGTCTTGGAGCTCAGTCCATCATAATGGGAGAGTCCACAGTAGTGGTGGCAGGGGGCATGGAGAGCATGAGCTTGGTAGGTGATGTTTACACCTTGGATCAGGCATCATCAAAATGGCCGTAATCTGATATTTCAGTGGTTTTTGTTTTAAAAGGATAAGTAGAATATTTCAGTATGAATGGACAGAGTATCGTGTTGTCATATAGCTGTTTCCAGGTGGGACTACTGTCATGTTAGGTACTTTCTTATTGAGAAATTTCATGCAGCTGGTTCTGTCCAACTTTTAGTTGAGACAGTGACTCTCACTGAGGTATTTTATATATTGCAAGATATTACACTGAGGTTTCTCTGTCCTCTTTGGTTCTTAGGCACCTCACACAGTGCAAATGAGATCAGGAATAAAGATGGGAGATGCCACATTGCAGGACTCTATAGTGGCCGATGGACTCACAGATGCTTTTCACAACTGCCACATGGGTATCACAGGTATGTCTGACCAGCACTGACATTTCCCAAGCTTTTTGGTACTGTGGAATGATGTGTGACTGGTGATGGCCAAGTGTAGTCTAACTACACCAGTATAAAATATTACTAATCCATTTTTATAGGCCAGAAAGACATAAGACTTGTCTGGGACGATTTTGGGTTTCTTGTCTCTCTGCAGCGGAGAACGTGGCTAAACAGTGGGGTGTGACCCGAGAAGCTCAGGATCGATACGCTGTCACCTCACAGAGCAGAACTGAGGCAGCACAGAAGGCAGGTTACTTTAACCAGGAGATCGTTCCAGTTATTGTTCCTTCAAGAAAAGGTAATGAGCTGTGTTAGTTATTTTAGCACTTATGCTTATAGCTTAACATCCTTTGTGAATTTTGAGTAGGAACTCTGCATTTTATCATTTGAGTATTGGTGTTTTCACCAAAAAACAATTCCCTAAAAGAGAACTCTGTCAACAAATGAGTCTAGAATGATGGATTGGTCTGCCGATGAATTAAACTTTTAGTATTAACTGATAGGAAGCCTCACCACCTTCTTAACTTGACATGCTTGAATATTGCACTGATATTAGGTCCAGTAGAAGTAAAAGTTGATGAATTTCCTCGCCATGGCAGCAACATGGATGCCATGTCGAAGCTGAAGCCCTATTTTCTGAAGGACGGATCAGTCACAGCTGGCAACGCATCAGGTAAATAAGCAAAACTGACCGTCAATCATGGTTCACTAAATAACCCAGAGTTCATTCACTTCTGAATGTTATTCGGCAGGACAGTATTGCATGTGGATAAAATGTCTCTCCCTTATCATATGTTCAATGCCTGGTACATGTTATCTGATGCCTGCCTTCTCTGATACAGGACTAAATGATGGCGCTGCAGCTACTGTGCTCATGAGCCAATCAGAGGCTGAGAGGCGTGGTCTGCATCCAATGGCACGGATTGTCTCATGGGCTCAGACTGGCCTTGATCCATCCATCATGGGCACAGGACCAATTTCAGCCATCAGAAAAGCAGTGAGTGTCCCTTCCAGTCCACAGATGGACAGTCATAGTATTACAAAAACAAGAATAGATTTTTTTATTATTATTATTTTTAAAGGATCCAAATATAGTTCTTCAAGTTATATTTTATCTATATTTGTGTATTTATGTAAATACATATTAATGTGTAATTAATGTGTAAATTCAATTTGTATATCTTTTTGCACTAGACGGAGAAGGCTGGCTGGCAGCTGTCTCAGGTGGATCTGTATGAAATCAACGAGGCCTTCGCTGCTCAGTGCCTCGCAGTGGTTCAGGAACTTGGCTTGAACCCTGACAAGGTTGTTTATTTCATTTCATTCCAGTGTTAATCAGAATAATAGCCGTTTTAACAGTAAGCTGGACATCACAATGGAAAGAAAAAAAAAAGTCTGGAGAAAATCAAACCAGATTTGGAATTGAACTCATCCTCTTTCTTCTGAGTCACACTTGAAAGAATGTCCAATGTGAATAATCTCAATGAGAATACACTACCTGGAGAAAACTTTATTGACACTGACACAGAGACTCAAACCTGTTCTAGAATGACAGTCCCCCTCCACACACAGTGAGCTCCATGAAGACATGCCTTCCCGAGGCTGGAGTGGGAGAACATGAATCACTTGCACAGAGCACTGACCTCAACCCCACTGAACATGTGTGGGATGAACTAGAATGCCAACTGCCCCTGGTGTCCCCACCTGACATCAGTGCCTGACCTTAATAATGCTCTTGTGGATGAATGATCACAAAATCCCCACAGCCCACACTCCAAAATCTAGTGGACAGCCTTCCCAGAAGAAAGAAATTTATTATAACAGTAAAGAGGAACGGAACCTAGAGTCCAACGATCAAGAAGCATGAGTGTCAAGTGTCCATAAACTTTTGTCCATATAGTGTACGAGTTGTGGGATGAATAAAGAACAGTCTTGATTATTACAGGAGGAGTTCTTAAGTACAACGTTACAGAGAATTTGCACACATTGTTTTTAAATGCATTGAAGTATTCATGAGATGAACGTGGGGGCAGTGGTGGCCTGGTGGTAGGGTGTTGGATTACTGATCCCAAGGTCGGGGGTTCAAGCCCCACTATCAGCGGGTTGTCACTGCTGTCCCCCCAGTGCAGCTAACTGGGTTATCAAAGGCCGGATGTGTCTACCACTGTCTGTGGTGAGAGGCATGTAAAAGAACCATTGCTGATTTTCGTCACGAGTAGGCTGCATAGCCGTCAGCGTGTTTCTGCCCTGCGATGGCCTGGCGAGCTATCCAGGGTGTACTCTTCCCTGACACAGAGTAGGGGGGGCACAGGCAGGGACCCTAATTAGGAATAAGCGGTTCAGAAAATGAATGAATGAATGAATGAGATGAACGTCTAGTGGATTGTCACTGATGCACAGAAAGTAATGACAAACCTGTTGCTTAGCACAAGTACTGACATCTATTCTGAGCTGACCTTAAATTTCTTGTGGGTATAATGTATCATGTAATGTTTGCGCTGATAATAAGCCTAGACCAGGGGTGCCCAATCCTGGTCTTGGTGATCTACCTTCCTAAAGATTTTAACTCCAACCCTAATGGGGCCCATCGGACAAATCCAATCATCACTTTAAGTCTTATATCTCCAAGTCTTAAGTCTTGATTAGATGATTGGACGGTCAGGTGGGCATAATCAGAGTTGGAGTAAATGTCTTCGGGAAGGTAGATCACCAGGAACAGGATCGGGCACCCCTTGTCTAGACATTAATTTACTGACACAGTTGAGTAAGTGGAGCTATTGTAATACACCAATTTATTAACTTAGTTATTATTCTAGCAAGAATGTAAGAATCAGAGAACGTTGTGTAGGACAGGAGTTTTTAGGAGTTCCTTGGGTGGCATGGTGGTGTAGTGGTTAGCATGTCCGCTTCACAGCAAGAATGTCGAGAAAAGGCATTTCTGTGTGGAGTTGGCATGCTCTCCCAGTGCTTGCGTGAGTTTCCTCCAGGTACTCCGGTTTCCCCCCACAGTCCAAGTTCATGCACATTAGGCATGGATTACACTTGGCTGTTCCATGTTGTCCCTAGGAGTGGATGTGAGTGTGAATGGTTGTGTGTGTGTGTTGGCCCTGCAACGTTCAAGGTGTATCCCTCATAAGCATGCACAGGAGTGTAATGTAACAAAATAACTTCCCAAGATAATAATAAGATCATAATGTCTTTTCTCATTACATCCCATCTCTGTACATGATACTATCTCCAATTAAAGGGAGATTTTTTTAAACATAGTCCTGCTAACCCTACTTATACTCAAACTGTATACATGTTGTTTGTCTGATGACTGGAGTGTCCAAGAAGGTGCTATTTCACACTGGAATATTATCTGTTATCTCAAGGTAATACTTAACAATTATTCTATGATCTTGAGTCATATATGACCTGATATACATATATACCTGATAAGTGCATCAATTACTTAACAGAAGAGTTGGTTTGCTTTTAGCGTAGCACAGAGTCTCGCATGGTTTCCGCACTTCATTTAAGATGGTGGGAAAAAAGGGGGAAAAATGTTTTTACCATTACTTACTTACATTTAAAATTTGTTGCTTTTGTGAAGTAACTTAATAATAGGACGAATGGAAGAGCCGGTCGGGTAGGGCTAGCTTTTAGCCTAGCACGGTGTCACAACCTCTTATCACTCTACCTTCTGTACTGATGTAGCTACTCACGGTATATGAGCTGATATTATGGTATGATATGAGGTAATGTCCTAGTAGTAGATTAGCCAATCAGAATGAGCGATTGATCGTATCCACTGGGTTTGAATATAATATAATTTTAAATATGTCCTGTTTTCTGTTGTAACTGTTGAATTTTTACTTTTGTCCTCATATCTATACCGGATAACCATATAAATTTTTTTTACCATAATGCCACATTTCCGTATATCTCTCTAGTTATTATTACTTCATGTACTGTGTATTGATGGTTGTGCTTTTTTCCTGTTGCAGGTGAACATTTGTGGTGGTGCTATTTCTTTGGGTCATCCTTTGGGTATGTCTGGCTGCAGGGTGCTGGTGACCCTCCTTCATGCACTTCAGAGGACCGGGGGCAGTAAAGGTGTTGCTGCGCTGTGTATTGGAGGGGGAATGGGAATTGCTATGTGTGTAGAGACAATTTAAGACACCATCAGACACACATACAGACCAGCTGCTGTTACAGCAAACCAGACAAGGTCTTACACACTTAGATTGATTTTGCTGAAATTGTGTTTAAATGATATTATGGAAAAGGTATGCTATATATTTTTATAATTCAGGCATCTTATTTAGCCACTGAATGGGTTTCTCTGAAGTAATAATCAATAAACTCTATGATGTACATAAATCCTTACAATCATATCATGACTGGACTGTTTTTTTTTTATGTCATTTACCTAATTTGCAATATTTGGGGTTAGATGCAAGATGAAGTGAGATTCAGACATCTGGCAAGACATTAAACTAATTTAAACCATCCCTAATGTTATTTAAGTAAATTAAATTATTATAAGAAATGTGTTGTAGAAGCAAACAGCTCTTAGTCCAGTTATTATAAGCTATAAAGTTAAATAGTGAGTTTCTACCTTCAAACATTCCATTTCCATAATATTATCATTTACATTCATTCTGCAGCTTCCATTTACTGTGACTGTACTTACTTTGTAATTACTGGTGGTAAGAAATAGTTGTAATTTAATTACGAAATGTCTTCTGCCTTAAACTTGCCTTAGACGATATATTATAAAGTGCCATAAAACTAAATCAGCCTCAGTACTGTGCTTCCTCTCAACCACCTGATGAAAGCTGTACATGATATACTACTCTGTATGTGCTGGTAAAAACCTCATAGGGAAACATGTTTACATATTAAACTCTACTGTATGTCTCCTCAGTGAATAAAACCATTAAACCTTAGACTGTGTTGTCTATCAGTTCAGATCCATCCATCCATCTATGCTCATGGTCAGGAGGTCGTGGGTTCGAATCCCCGTTAGACCCCCACCGTGCTAAGACCCCTGGGCAAGTTCTTAACCACAAGTGTGCCTCTGTCCACCCAGCAGTATAAATGGATACCAGTAAAAAATACTGGGAAGGTAACCTGCGATGGACTAGGGTCCCATCTAGGAGGACTTCAACTCCTAGTCGATTCTCGCTACTTAAACCGGGGATAAGCTCTGGCCTGATGAGCCAGTAGGCTCAGGTGCAAAAGCCTAACAGACTTACCTTTTCTTTTTACTTTAAGGGCTAGACTTTAAACTTTCTTTTAAAATAATAATAATAGTCTGCATCTCAGGCAGCACGGTAGTGTAGTGGTAAGCATGTCTGCCTCGCAGCGAGAAGGTTCTGGGTTTGAGTCCTGGGCTATGGTGTTTCTGTGTGGAGTTTGCATGTTCTCCCCATGCTTGTGTTGGTTTTGTCCAGGTACTCTGGTTTCCTCCTACAGTCCAAAGACATGCTTATTAGGCTACTTGGCTGCTCCAAATTGTCCCTAGGTGTAATAGTGAGTGTGAATGGTTGTGTGTGTATTGGCCTTGTGATGGTCTGGCAAACTGTTTAGGGTGTACCCCGCCTTCGCCCAGTGTCGGCTAAGATCTCGGCCCTGCGACCCTTAGTAAGAGTAAGCAGTTTGGCAAATGAGTGAGATGAATCTGCATCTCTACAGTTACCTGGCGAAGCCTCTTTCTCTTTCTAAACTTTAAATATTTCACTGGCTCTCAATAATCTACCACCAGTGTACAAATTCAAAGATATTGTTAATGTTTACACAGTTTCTGTTAAGAGGAATGGGGTATTTTTCTTTAAATAGGAAAAAGGTTTTGTTTGTTTGTTTGTTTATGACAGATACTGAACACAATTGAAAAGAAACTTGCAATAGGTGGCGCCAAAACCTAAAATGAAAATAATGTTTGGAGCCTCACCTTTACTCCAGGCTATGTTATGTACCTACTGTCCAAAGACAAATGCATTTCCTAGTGAGGAATGTGGTAACCAAACCTCAAACTGCTCACTCACTCATCTGCTGAACCGCTTAATCCTACTAAGGTCACAGGGAGGCTGGCGCCCATCTCAGCCAACACAGGACGCAAGCAGGGTACACCCTGAACAGCTCTCCAGACTGTTGCTGGGCCAACACACATACAACCATTTACACTCACACCTAGGCACAATCTGGAACAGCCAAATAGCCTAATGTACATGTCTTTGGTCTGTGGGAGGAAACCGGAATACCTGGAGGAAACCCACGCAAGCACAGGGAATGCATGCAAACTGCACACAGAAACACCCAGGACTCAAACCCAACACCTTCTTGCTGTGCTAACCACTACCCCACCATGCCACCAAACCTAAAGCTCTGATGTAAAGGCATGGTACCTAGCATGAATGTTAGTTAACAGTATTCTATGGTAATAAGAATTGACATGATAAGTATTTCTGTACTAAAGGTGAATGTTAGGTAACAGTACTGTATGGGAAGACCGGAAGGATGCAGTCTCACAGCCATATTAGAAAGGAGTTAATCCCTTAATTGGCCTACTGTACTGTGCCTGGCAAACAGAGTTAGCTGACTGTGATTTCTCTCCCATAGCCTGCTACAGCTCATAGCTGAGTTTTAGAAAAATGCCATATTTTGTTAACAGAGACCAGATTTTTGCACATCAGGTGCACCTTCTGGAGCACAAACTCCGGGTAAGTGACTTAAATCCAACAGCTCAGTGACAGCAAGGAGATGATTTGAAGCTCAGCTACAGAACTGGCTAAGTCACCTGTAATACTGCAAGAAAAAATAGTTTTTGGAGTCTTGTAAAAAAAAAAGTGATTAAATTGAATTTGTTATAAATGTTCGATTTCAGAGCAAAGAAGAACGGATTTTAGAGCTGGAGACAGAGAACACTCTTCTTCACCTGAGACTTGCTGAGGTAACTTAATAACAACATTATTATCAACTGTATAATACACTGGCATCCATCAGTTTGATTTAAATGTTTCATTAATTGTGTCAGTATACTGTATCTTAAAGGTTTTTAGTGATATGAGATATGTTATATTTAAATAATAACTGATCAGCCTATCGATCACTCACTCATTTGCCAAACTGCTTAATCCTATTAGGGTTGCAGGGAGGCCCGGCGCCTATCTCAGCCAACAGTGGGCGAAGGCGGGGTACACCCTGAACAGCTTGTCAGATCACTGCAGGGCCAACACACACAAAAACACTCACACTTACGTACATCCACACTTAGGGGCAATTTGGAACCACCAATTAGCCGAACGCACATGTCTTTGGACTGTGGGAGGAAACTGGAGTACCTGGAGAAAACCCACCAAAGCATGCAAACTCCACATAGAAATGCCTGAGCCTGGGAACTGAACCCAGGCCCTTCTTGCTGTGAGGCCAATGTGCTAACTACTACCCTACCAGGCCGCCCAGCCTATTTCTGTGTAAAAAAAATATAAAAAAAAAATATATATATATATATATATATTGTGTTTGTGCTAAAGATAAGATACTAACTTCCTGTTGTTGTATGGGATGTGTAAGCCACATGAAGGATGTCTTTGTTTTGTTTGGGTTTTATTTTTGAAGAATTTTTTTACTTTTAAAACATCTTTAATAGGTGTGAAAGGACAGCTATACCAAGTAGTGGCCATATGGTCACTGCTTCTGCATGTCGGTTAGTGATTTGTCCAGACAGATGGTTTTACAATGAGTTAAGA
Source organism: Tandanus tandanus (assembly GCA_039654325.1). Classification (NCBI taxonomy): domain Eukaryota; kingdom Metazoa; phylum Chordata; class Actinopteri; order Siluriformes; family Plotosidae; genus Tandanus; species Tandanus tandanus. The sequence continues at coordinate 13,673,025 of JBCNYH010000002.1, read as the reverse complement.
GGTTTGACACCTAATAGCAGGTGTTCACTAGTACATGATTTACTTCTGAACCGTAAAGAAGTTTATATCTGAGATGAAAAGATTACTAGGTTAGCATGAGATATAATGCAAAAAATTATAAAAATCTTCTCAAGTATTGAACACCTGAGGTAATATATTGACAAATAAAATATACTGAATTTTTCATCGTAAGTTGGCATAGTTGTTAGCACGTCCGCCTCACAGCAAGAAGGTCCTGGGTTCGAGTCCTGGGCACTGTGATGGCATTTCTGTGTGGCGTTTGCATTTTCTCTCTGTGCTCGCATGGGTTTCGTCTGGATACCATGGTTCCCTCCCACAGTCCAAAAGACACACACATTAGGCGAATTGGCTATTCCAAATTGCCCCTAGGTGTAAGTGGGAACTGGTGTGTGGGTGTGTGTTAGCACTGTGATGGACTGGCTAGCTTTTCAGGGTGACCCTAATAGGATAAAGCGGTTCGGCAAATGAATGAATGGATGAATGAATGAGTGAATTTATCACAGTAAAACAAGGTCAGTTTTCTGATAGTTGATTTGTTTTCGTGCCATTACGTTTTTATTATATATGACCGTATCATCTTTCACACTTGCTCAAGTGTATGGGAAAACTACGACGGGATCAACAGGAGGATGTCATTATGGCAAAGAGGCACTGTGAACACCAGGAAAGTGTGCACAAGAGCACTCATGTTCCCCTGGCCAAACTCCTCTCACACATCCAAGTAAGTCGACTAAGAAACAGCTGACCGTACCTCTTCTGTCTCCTGACTGTTTTATGGAATGTGCCACATTTTCAGTTTTCATTTATCATAATTGTTTTCAGGCTCTGAGAAAAGATGTGAGGGATCTTTTTGCTATATACATGGGCTTTGCCATGGAGTTGGAGAACCAGATCAAACAGCTTTTGGAGTGGATGGGCATCATCAACGGAGCTCTCCAGAGTGATTATGGTGGTGACTCCCAGAGTAAGTTATTACTAAAATGTATTATCTAAGAATTCATCTTCTGTCCAGAATGCTAGGTTTCCTTGGTCTTGTTTGTGTTCATCTAGTGTTTTTGAGCAGGGGCAGTACTGGGCAGTCCACTCCAGGACTTCAAAAAATGACCATATATACTCACTGAATATTTTATTACAAGCACAATACTGATACTGGATAAGGCCTTCCTTTGTTCTCAGTTCTTTGTGGAATTGGTTCTACAAGGTGTTGGAAACATTTTTATTTTATTTTATTTTTTGACATTCTGGTCCACGTTGAAATGGTTGCATCATGAAAGTCCTATAGATTTTTTGGGTACACTTTCATGCTGCACATCTCCCATTTTACCATGTCCCAGCAGTATATTTATATATATGAAGAGTTTAAGTTCAAAAACAGATAAGTGCCATTGTTTTAATTATGAGAAAAACTATTTTTTTTAGTAGCTCTAAAAGTTACTGGAAAAAGTGTATATATAGATTTATTTATTTATTTATTTTTTGGTAAGGCTACTTAAAAAATAGACTTTCTCATAATTAAAACAATGGCACTTATCTGTTTTTGAACTCAAACTACACACACACACACACACACACACA
>JBCNYH010000002.1:13637190-13656338 GCA_039654325.1 Tandanus tandanus | reverse complement strand
GAGTTTCTTGTGTTTTGTAATCTAAAGTGCAATTAAAACTGAGAGGTGAGTCGCTTCATCGTGCAGCCAAGAAGGCCACTTAGATGGCCCCCTCCGCTCCACCCTGCGCGACACACCTCCCAAGTCCCTATATGTATGTGTGAGAGTAAGGGAGCGGGGAAGAAGAGGGAGTCGGGGATGTCAGTCCGGAGGGAAGCAACCTACCCCCCAGATGACGAGCTGCAAACAGCACTAGGCACCCCCGTTCCCCCGTTGAGCCCGGGATTTGAACCCAGGACCTTCTGAGACATCTAACGTTCAGTTTACTGTTTTAAAGGCCATCACCTGTATAAAATCATGACATGTGGCCTATTAAATATGTAGGATATGTGTATGAATCATTGTTTTGACTCCAGCATGTTTTAGAGGTGTTTTCGTTTAGGTCCAGAATGTTGGAGTTATAAACAATTTAAATATAACTCGGGCTTTTAAAAAATGTATAACGTTAGCATTTAAACGAAATAAAAGCGTTAGCTGTGAAGGTTTTTTCATGGTAGTATGTTTACTTCCTGTTGTTTTGTAACGTCGTGAACGTGCGCTGCTTAACGCAGCCAATCAGAGGCGACGCTTACAAAACGTCACTGGCCAAGAGCCATGGTTTGGTAAACATTACACAAGAGGCTTTCAGTCCTGTTGTTATATCACTGGTGTAGTAACTGACCAAATATAACTAATTCATTGTCTGCTGTGTTATAATTCACAGAGTACAGTGGTTTTACTTGCACACGAGGAAACAGGTAGGAAATGAGTGGTTTGTTTAGTTTAGACGGCTGAATAGAAAGAAATGTTTACTATAATTTTGTTAAAGTAGCTACAGTGTTGTACCGCATTACAAAACAGAGTATCCCCCCCTCCCCCTCCCTGAACAGTAGAGGTGTGTGGTGGTGTTGGATAAACTGGGAAGATGTTTAGAGCTGTGGGTAAACTGGTGTTTGGATCTTACGAGAATCCAAAATTTACTCATAAGGAGAGCAAGGTGGGTCAATTAAACAGACTCAAACATTTCATATCACTGTCTGATATCCTCTTGTCCTGTTTTTAAACAGCTGTTTGGTTGGTTGTTTCAGGGAGAGGACTATGAGGTGAGGACCTATCACCCCACACGGTGGATCAGTACTACAGTCAGTGGAATGGATCAGGAAGAGGCTGTAAGCACTGGCTTTAGGAGACTCTTCAAATACATCCAAGGAAGTAATGAAAAGCGTAAGCTCTGAATGCTACTTTGCCACAGTACACATGTTTTTGACCTGCGCTCATCAGCTCCAGTCCTGCAATGCCAGTTTCTAGAAAAACTAATTTTGGGATTATCCTGCTTCCTGCTTTTCTGTGATTTGACTGAGTAACGTTATTGGTTAATTACTAGGTTTAGTTGATGTCTTTGAGCAGACTGATCACCAAATCCTGTGGAACCCTAATCTTCCAGGCCTGGGAGTGAGGCAGCATTAAAATAATAATAATATTAATAATAATTCTATGTTATCTTGCTTAGTTTATTATAAACAATGTAGGATGTCGGAATATGGTATAATATTGTAAAAGGCCAATGCAGGAAAAAGGAAGATTCTATTGGTTTAACAGAGTGGATTTGTACACTATTTTTTATAACTGATGTGGCTGTTCGTGAGCTGAATTAAATGTACTGCGAGGTGATAAGCCATCACTGCTTGTTAGTGGTGGAGCGACACTACCAGAGGAATGAGTTCTACTGTTACCACCAGATGGCAGAGCAGCGTACAGCTGTTCTCTGCACATCTGTTTCAGTACTGTTATTTCTCTTCGATCATTCCAAATTAAGTTTAGCTATCTGAAATTTGTCTATAAATGTCAGGTAGCCTGTAAGATATTAAAATAAAACATGTACTCTCTTACGTGCTATCACCAAAAACAAAAATTTTCCACGTAACTGAGGTTAACACTTCTTATATTTGATCTTTGGTCAGCTCATGTGATAGAAGTGGAGTCTCGTACTTTTGTTGTTAAGGAATAGCTCATAAACATTCAATGGTTCTATAAAACAAGATGGTCAGGGTGATCTTTTCTCCATGGAGAGAGAATAATGCTCATCAAAGAAAGCAATAGAGACATTATGTTCATGTGAATATGTAAATGTTTTTACACCCCACTGTCAGCACATCAGCATATTCCTTATCAGTTCACTCCAAGGCTCAAGATTGTTTATTTGTCAAATATAAGTTATACATATGCAGCATATAGTGATATACTCCTGACACTGTGCTGCAGCATATAGATAGGGGAAGTAAAATAAAGATATTAAATGAATAGGGAATATATAGCAGTTAAATCAAATCTAAAGCTATTTATAGAATATCAATAAATATGTATGAATACATCTTATGTTATGCACCAGCTATGGAGTTGTTACAAAATAAAACCTGATGAGGTAATGATGCATTAATGCTACCACTTCTCACATGTTTTGTTCCTTGAGCCACAGCAGTTCAGCGATGCTGATGGATGAACAATGTGGAAGTGTGGTTACGTTTAATGTTGTGAAATGTCTGCAGCTTGGTTTCTAATTACTTATGTATTAGCAGCTATAAACAGCTATTCCCTTGCCCTCTCTTCTAATTAAAACATCCAGTCAAACAAACAACCCTGCAGCGTCTGACCAGCAAACCAGAAAAAAACCTCTTCCCTCTGTTAAGAAAACTTACCTTCATTGAAAAACATAAAGAAATTTCTTTATCTCTGATTATCACCTGGCACTTCTTTAGTTAACTCCCTTTGATGATGTACTCTGTATCAGAGGTGACAGTGGACATGACTTCCCCGGTAACCTGTCTCATCAACCCTGGAGCAGGACCAACTTGTGAGAGCTCCTTCACTGTGGCCTTTTACATCCCTGAGGCGCACCAAGCGGATCCACCTAAAGCCAACATCCCTGAAATCTTCGTTGAGAACAGGGAGGAGTTCACTGTGTTCGTGAGGTATTTTCATGAAATCAGAGTTCTTTCAGTGAGTCAGGCTTTAAAGTGTACGTGTATCTTATGCTGTTTTGTGTGTTTGTGGTAGGACATTTGGAGGCTTTGCGAACAGTCAGAACATTCGTGATGAGCAGCTGAAGCTGATTGAGAGCTTGAAGAGGGATGGAGTGAGCTTTAAAGAGGCTCCTTACTACCGCGTGGGCTACGACAGTCCCTTCAAGCTTGTTAACCGCAGGAACGAAGTCTGGCTCATAAAGGATGAGGGAAAGGAGTGAGTCTGAATTTCGTTTACAGGTTGCATAGGGAGAGAAAGGTCACCCACAAGTGCCTTAAAATGTTTATTAATGAGAATGATGATTTTAATATTCATGATGTAATTAAAGGTGCAGTCATTGATTCTTTTGATATTTGAACTTTATAACCAAATGCACATGCAGTGCCCCCTCAGAACCCCCACCCTATCAAATTCAAGTACACGCATTGCCAAGGCAGCAACACTAACAGTGACCCCCAACCATCTCCCTTTATGCCAGTTAGCAACAGGGTGTGTTCGGGCTGTGCTTGAACAAGAATTCCCCTTGATGTTTATTGGCTGGAGTAGTGTTGTGAGGCTCCCTCCAAGCTACCCCCCCCATTTACATAAACACGTGATTTCCTATTACTTCCATGATACACATTCCTATTACTTCCATGATAAAACACTGAAGTACTGTCTGACTGTGACTGCACTTTTAAAGACACTTAAAGGATTAAATCAGAATTTCATTAACAACATTTTTACAATTAAATATAAAATGATGTAGGTTCTTCTGCAATAATGGAGGATTTCTCATATATAAAATGTAACATTTTCTCATTCAATAATAAATATCACGGTTGCACATGTATGAGTGATTTTAGTTGAAAAGGGCAATGGTGGCTAAGTGTTTAAGGCGCCGAGTTACTGATCCGAAGGTCAGCGGTTCAGTCACCACTGTTGGGCTCTGGAGTAAGGCCCTTAACCCTCAATTGCTCAGTTGTATTAAAAAAAAAATTATAATTGTAAGACGTCTGCCAAATGCTGTAAATGTAAGTTGTGAAGGACATGAGCACAGCTGCAGGGAGCACGTCTTTACTGATCCACATGTAGACTCTGCATTGTCATCAGATTTATTTTAGAGACAAGAGTTGCCTAAAGATCATGTTCATGCACTCAGCATCGTTTTAAAACTTGATTTTTTATACCATGTTCTGTTGCCAAGCCAGATATTAGTAGGATCTATTATATAGATGGCAGAGCATCTCTGAGAGAAGTGATTTTTTTGTTGTATTCACATTGTAAACACTAAAAGAATTAGTATTGGAAAGTGTTTAAATATTAAAGGGGGAGGGGGGGGGGGTGTAAAATCAGTCCGTTTAAAAAACCTCAGAAACAGAAATGGTTGTGTCAAAGCAATAAGTGGTGACACTGCAGAAATGTGTATAAGTGACTTAGAGCCCTGGGTGCCATGGACCGTCTGGGGGCAGTGAATCAAACACAGAGAGGGGGCCATTTTTTTTTTATTATCTCCATTTTTTATTAGAGAGACATACACAAGAGGGTTAGCAGCCTTCTCCTCCTGTCACTGTAATTTTGGTTTTCTGGATCAAAGGAACAATGAGACTTTATAAAGGCCTCAGACTCTGAAGAGTCTAAAACAGTGATCAAATTATTTCTAAATAATTACAAACCGAGCTGCAGAGCTGTAAAACCCCTCACAAATAAATCACATCACATTCTGGCTAATCTAAAATAAATACTCTACAAAAGAAAAACTCTTCCTCTAACAAGGGTGTACAGATTCTTTGAAAATAAATCCAGATTTTTTTTTTTATATATATATACAAAACGGTATAAAACGGCACATGATACATTTCGTGTAAGAGGAGTTAGTTCATAAGAAATGTAAAAGCTAGTCTTTAGCAAAGCTTTACAGGCGACTCTTTATTGCTCCCTGTTCAGTAAACGCCTGAGCTCGCCAGAGTCCCTACAGCAGGCCACATTTACACTTTCAACTCTTTGGTTAAAAACCATTACAAACAATAACAGGTGTTACTTGGTTCAAGTAGGTTTTTCTCATTGTATGTAAAAAGTAAATCACAACCAACACCAGCAGAATATTATAAATGATCAACAGACAAATAAACAAACACATGAACACAGTGCAAAGCTACACACTGAAAATCGAACAAAAAAGGTTCTTCTGGATCTGGAGCCTCTCAGCCTACAGCTTCTGCTGTCCTTCTCTATGTTACACGGTTCACTTCGGACCCGACTGACTTTTTCCTCCAAAACCAGAGAGTTTCAAGAGTGAGCAGAAACAGTGGAAACCCTTTTACATGGATTCCATGACAGTGTGTTTGTTAATCAAGGGTTCAGCAGACAATTCAGGTGCATCACTGCAGGTGGACTGAACTACAACCTGAAGAACACAGAGCAAAGCAAAGTCTATCCAGCCACTGGTCAAAGGGATGACTTGCTTTGCAATTCCTTCATCTCTGATTTCCACATGCCCCTAAACAGTGAAAGTTGATAAGGAAAGCAAACTGAACTAAAATGTACTTTCTCTACGAACAGCAGGAACATGAATAGAACAGAATTAAATATCAAAGAGTTGTGACAGAAATGAAATCTACTTCAGACATAAATCAGTCTGAAGGAGGCACCTCGTGGTTCGGAATATCTCCTACTAAACTACCAGATTTCTGCAGCGCGGTCCGGATCCTTCACTGAGGGACAGACAGACTACAAGCTCCCAGTTTGCCCTCTACTGGTCATCTGTCTTTGGCAGGTTTCTGCTATTGTGATCGAGGTTCCTTTGTTCCCTTGATGGGGAAGAAAATATATTTAATTCTAGCTCTCTCCCTCACATAAAGTGCCATTTGAGTTCTGAGGGATTGAGGTGGAGGAAACTAATGAGGAATCTGGACACGGCTCATCCAGTACCTCTCCGCTCTCAGTTAACTCTCCCTCCCTTTCACAGATGACGGTCATTGGGCTGCTGGGAATTCGACTCCGGGAATTGTACTTGCTGCTGGCAGCAGAAGGCGGAGTACGGGATCGACCGTACTTTGGCCCCAGCATTGAGGAAGGGGACAACGGTGAACACAGAGAGTAACGTGACGGTATGGTTTCATTCCTAGGCCAGTCCTCTGACGCCCTCTTGCTGCGACCAGGGGAAGCACAGGGGCTGTCCTGGCCTGTTGTAGGTGAAGCCGGATCCAGAGACGAGTCAAGAGATCGAGTTCTCTGGAAACGTGGGTCAGTTGTGCGTAGCATCTCAGTTGCGGACATGCGAAAGCTGCCTTCCGTGCGACTGCCCTTCTTCAGCAGCAGCGCCTTAAAGGTGTCACTGCTGGTGGCTGATTTGCGCAGGCTGCGCTGGACAGAACCTGTCTGACGAGGCAGAGTGGCACTTAAGGAAGGATTTGGTCCTGTTGGTGTAACCGGAGGAGATGAGTGACCTCGCATATGCTCATCTTCTGACTCCCTACGACCCAGGACTTTCCGCTTGGACCTGCAAAGTAAAAACACAGGAGAGTTAGGATCCATTATCAGAAATGGATGAGGTGGAAACTGAAACCTGAGGCGTTCAAAGTTTGGTATGCATGCAAAGTGTTTTTTCTTTTTCTTTTCAAAGTAAGCAAAACATTTTAAATGCAAGCACAACCTGGTTTAAACAGCCAGTCATGAGTTCCATTTTAACGTGTTCGGTTACCCATATATTAATTCTGTAATAAGAGTCAATTTACTACAGACTGAATTGCAAACAAAGATGCTCTTACCTCAGGCTTTTCTTCCCTGAAGAGTGTGTTTTGTAATTATTGATTGTTTTGTGTTTCATTTTTCTCTAATGAACCTCCACGTTCCACTGATTCTGCTCCCAGGTTTCTTATTAAATCACCACAGCCTCATGTAGTTCATGACTTTATAGCGTAGAGGTATTGGAAAAGTAGGAATAACTTGCTGTTGAACGTTAAAGGGGCAATGTCATGGTTGTTTAAAGAAAGTAGCCTAAATAACATTAATATTGGTATCAAACAGCACATGGTCGTTTATAGGCTGACAGAAATGAATTAGGTTCATACAGCCAACTGAGTAGGTCTTTTCAACGGTATTTCTGTCTCGGAAATCTGTTCAGCCCAGCAAAATTTCAAAAAGTTCATGCTGAAATATATTCCCATCCGCTCCATTTCTAGTTCAAAAACTAAGTTCCTTTTGATTTGTAAACTTGAAGGCTATTTAACAAATATAGACTAGTATCTTAGACATTCATGACATTTTTACACAACTTTTTGGCAACTGAATTTGGGTAAGAATCATGACACAGCTCCTTTAAAGTCTTTTATTTAAATGTAGTCTCTTAGAAGCCAACACAAAGATGAAAATTGCAAACACTGCAGTTTGGGGATGGTGTGTGTGGTTTAAGTCAAGCTGTGGGATGGTGAAATTAAGGAAAAAGGGACTCTGGGGAAAGTGCCCCAAATCACCATAAACATGAGGAGAATGTACTATATTCACTCAGAGGGGTGTCTAAGTACCATCCCTGTCAGCCAACAGACTCTGAAAGAAAATCTGCACCAGTGCTCTAGATTACTAGAGGGAGGGATTAGCAGGGGGAATAATGCAGAAATGTATTCTAGTGCTAAGGGATTAAAAGGGTAATCCCACTGTGGCATCACCACAAGAGGGAAAACACCAATGGCCAATTATTTGCCAGGCTGCACCTCAGGGATTGGAGGGCATTCATGCTCAACCATTCACGGTCTAATCTGAGCAGCCATTTGGACCGGAGAAATGAAGGGAGTCATGAAGAAGGCAGCTCGAAGCAGTGGGCAAAGCTCTATGAGTTTGATGTCTCAGGGTGGTAGCGCCCCTCTCTGAGACGACTTCACAGAATGTGTCGGTCAATCAGAAGGTGATGAGGTCATCACAGAGTGTGTTGGTGAATCAGTAGATGATTTCACAGAGAGGGGTGCTACTGTCTCCTCTCAAAAATATCATTAGTGTGTAGGCGTCATACTGACAGGACACTGACTCCCTGACAGAGGGACACGGAGTCTCACCCTTGGTAGAGCATTGCTAATTGGTCTATCCCGTTACATGGGACATCCCATAATATGAGACAAGAATCTTATTATAGCGGATGCGCAGGTTATAAAATGTGGTGCAGGACAATGAACTATTGGAGCAGGCTAAGATTACAAAACGAAGAAACAAGGATCAGATATAAACAAGATGTCAGTGGTGTAGTGGTTAGGGTGAGTGAAAGGTTGTGGGTTCGGATTACCATTAGACCCCCAACGAGCTAAGACCCCTGTCCAAGGTCTTAACCACAAGTGTGCCTCTGTCCACCCAGCAGTATAAATGGGTACCAGTAAAAATACTGGGAAGGTAACCTGTGGTGGACTAGTGTCCACATCAAGGAGCAGTTGAACTCCTGGTTGCTTCACGCTATAGAAACCGGGATAAGCTCCGGCCTGATGAACCAGTAGGCTTGGGTGTAAAAAGCCCAACAGACTTACCTTTACCTTTTATAAACAAGATGGTAAGTGTTGATTAATCCTTGCTGCGATCGTATCGTGAAATGCATTTTTATAATTTCTGTGATGTGGTGGTCTTGTCATTTAAAAATGCAACAATCTATCCTTGAAGAAATTTCATAAGGACATGTATTGTTATTAAATATTACATTATATTTCACCACATGAGAAATCCAGTGTTGAAATTTAAATAAAACGGGCAAAGATAAAGTGTAAAAATGTACAGAGCCGGATTTAATAAGCTTATATAGTATACTGCTGCCCATCATTTCAAGTTTAACCTTCAATGTGTCTATGTAAGTTTGTGAGATCATAGCCTACACAGGGTAAATCTCTGTTCAGAGCGTGTTTCATATACATTTTTCTGTGGTCCTTCATTTGTGGTTGCATGGCTACATCTGCACATATACCAAACAGAGCATACTGTACATCCACAACAGAAACCATACCATTTACAACAATGACCACACACTACCTTAGAAACTTTATACGTTAGTGCATGAATAAGTGAATGGATCTTTATGAGCTTATTTTATCATCTTTAATCTAGTTAACCCTGCAGCTGAGCATCTTCTTGTCGGACCAAGAAACCAGAGGAGCATGGTGATAGATGTATTAGAGAATCAGGAAGACAGGATGCTTTAAAGTTATGAAAGTATGCACACACAAGCTAAGGAGTCATATAAGGATACTGAAACGAACATGGAGGTACCTGTGAATTACTGCAAAGAGGTCCTCTGTGGTGCGGGGCCGTGTGGGAGTCACCATGCCTTGAACAATGTCGCCGTTAATGCTGGGATTCCGCGGGGAGTTTGATGTGCTGGACTCAAACACTTCACCTAAAAGAAGTATGACTCGCAAATGAGTACTGACAGCAATGGAAGCTTGTAGCTCTGAGGTGCTGACACATACTGTTTCTTATAGAGATGGACAACAATCACCCACAACCACACACAGCGCCCACATTCCACACATTATACAGATGGCGTAGAACATGTCTAACTGAAAACCATGAGGTGTAAATCATGTGACAGACAAGCACATACCAAAGATTCTGGAGGGAGATAACTAATGCACAGGAACATGTATAACGCAAGAAAAAGAACAAACTTGTTTAATACAAAATACATCCCACGGAAGAACACATACTCAACCAATCATATTTAATATCAGAAAAAGACAATGTAAAGAATGACAACTCTATCCTTCCTGAATAAGCAACACATTCTAATATAGACACCATATCAGTCTCCATCACACTCAAGGTCAAACGTTTGCTTTAAGAAGTCAGTAACTCCCTTTAACTCTTACATTTTCACAGAAGAATCCTCCTCTCCGTCAAAGTTGAGTTGATCTGATCCTGTCCTTCCTCTCTACTCTCGTCCCTCATCTGCACTTGCTTGAAAAGATGATGTAGGCAAGCTCACGTTATCCACTCGCTCTCTTTCCTCCCCCTCCCTCCCTCTATACCCCTCCCAACCTCTCTAAGCGGCCAGCCCTTGGGAAGACTGCCCCATCCTATCCTCAGTGTGATGTGGAAGAGATGTGTCGAGCAGGAAAGGGGGGGGGGGGTGAATAAAGTATAGGATAGAAAAGATGTGAGGATAAGGGAGGAAGTAAGAATTTGAAGAGAAAAAAGTCAGCGTGAAACAGGATAAACAAATTAAAGAATGCAGCCGAATGTGACTGACTGGGGGGGGGATCAACAGAAATGGATGGACAGGAGTCTGAACAATAAATGAGGATGAGAGAAGTATGACAAATGGCTGTACCGAGAAACTGAAAGAATTCATTTAAATGGCTGCTGCAGCAGTGTTCCACAAGCCCCGATTGGCCAGGGAGGAGGTGGGTATAATCCGTTGCCTCAGTTCACCAGAATTAGGCAAACGTAATGCTTACAACTGCATTGCCCTTGGCAGTTTCCAGAAAGGTGAAATGCAGTTCAAAGTAATATTCGTTTTAACCAATAATACCTTGAGTGCTGATTCACCCACAGGCCCTTAAATCTAATTATTTCCTATCTAACTGAACAGTTTAACTGAACGTAAACACCTCCGATTTTCTCCACTCTCGTCATCAAAACTTACCAAATTCATTTCCCAATGTCTACCATTTCCAGCATTTCAAAAAGAATTAAAGGACTGAAAAATTTATGACCCTGTCACCCAGTTTTACAAATGACCACTGAGGGCAAAATTAGAAAATATTCACTTACCATCCTCTTTGGAGCAGACTGATCCGGCAGTGCTACTTAATGCATCATCATCATCATCATCATCATCATCATATCCATTTTCTTCCTCTTCTCCTTCTGAAGTGCCCATTACATCATCAACAGACACAGATGCTTCCTTAATGATGGGAGTCTCGGAGCATTCCTCAACCTGATTATCTCTTGGATATGTGCTACTTTCACATGTGGAACTATCAGTAGAAATGTTGTCATCCTTTTTCTCCATCCCTTCCACAGATTCCTGAACTTCAAGGTTGGGCGCATGAATAGTCACCTCTTTCTGAACATTTGCAATCTTTTGAAAAGAAGATTCCGTTTCTTCCGCCAGTGTCTGCTTGTCGTCTACAATCTCAGCATCGACTGCAGGGACGAGGGGAAATTTGGACTTCTTGGGGAACACAGGAGGTTTTTTCTTGGGTGTGGTGATTTGTGGCGTCTTTTCCTCCTTCACCTCATTTTTATTCAGGGTATGGTTTACTAAGTCACTTGAAGGGCAATTAGTCACCTCATAGGGAATTTCTTTTCCCAATTTTGCCTTATTAAGTGGTATCTCTGCTTGTTTTTTGTCTTTGGCAATTATAGCCTCTGTCGATGGAGATTCTAAGGTTCCATTTATGCCAGAACTAGAGCAAGAAGCCAGGGGCAAAACAATAGGGTGATCCAACTGTTTAAATTCCTTTGCTGTGCCAGACTTAGTAGAAATCTGTTCACTTTCCACTTCATGAGATTTATTACTGTCCTCTACATTTGCTGGTTGTTTGACTGACCGGAGCTGCACACTTTGGAGGGTAAATGGGGTTATTAGTGGCATGGCAGACTTGCCAAGCTCTTCAGAGTGAATGGAAACTGATCTTCTCTCAGAGTTCACTGATCTGAGTCTATCTTTAATTCCCTTCAGGCTTGCAGAGGAAGGTATAACTGGAGTCAAGGTGGGCAAGGATGGGGGTTGTGGAGGAGTAGAAGTATTAACATTGGGATGAAACAGGGGAGGCGGTAGAGGCAGAGGTGGATGAAGAGTGGGGCTAAAGGATCCATTATTTAGCATGCTGTGGTCATTTAACACCTCTGGAGGAGGAGGAGGGGGAAACTCTGGGGAAGAATCTATGGAGAGGGGACTCAATGATATTTCACGTTGTGGGGTGCTAGGTAAAGGAGGAGCTGGTGGAGGTGGAAAGGTTTCACTGGGAGGAAGAGGTGGAGGAAAAGTTTCAGGGGTGACTGGTGTAAGAGACACGGATGAATAAGGCTGTGGTGGAGGTGGAAGCGGTATGTTGTTCCTAACAGAATCGGAAGTGTTCGAAGATAAAGATGTTGAAGAAGAGGAGATTGAAACAGATGAGAGCAAAGATGACTTTCTTTCAGGCACTCGTGGCTTGGGCTTAGAGCCAGAAGGTGACATGGACCTCATGAATGACGGAACAGGAGTACCAGCTGTTGGTGTGTTGGACTGACTTGAATATCCACTTGAAGGGGAGGTCAACCGATGCACCCTGTCTGGAGAGGATGTGTTTACTTGAGGCTTTGCTGGCATATTCCCCTGTGCAGGAGGAAGGGTTGTCTGAATATCATTGTGGATATGTTGTCCATTTGTCATGATACCTGGCTGTCCTCCATTAGACACTGAGTTAGTATGTCCTGGTGACTGTGCCTGATCACTATGCCGAGGGTAATCCATGTAATAGCCCCAGGACTCTGCATAGTCAGAACGCAGGCTGCTGGTGTCGCTGTGTGATGGTGTTACAGGACAAATGGAATAGACATTAGCCATCCCTGCAGCTGACACACTGCTGCTGCCTGCACTTAAGCTGCTCTGGCTCCTAGGCCGCAACATCCAGGGGTCTTCATAGTCACTGCAAGGGCTTTGAGATGGTGATGTCAAAGACCCTTTCCCTTTCAACCCATTCTGCAGTGACTGCTGAAGAGTTGCAATCAATGACTCATTAAGAATTGACTTATTGCTTGCATTACCTCCATTCTTACTCTTAGGCTTACGCTGTAGTGAGTCTGTACGTGCTGGGGGGAGGGGTGGCTTCTTAGACTTACGGAGAGAAATAGATCGGGATAATGACTGATTACTGTAAATGCTGCTACGGTCTCCTGGTTGGCCGATGCACTCATACATACTATGACGCGCTGTCCTGCCAGCAATGCTATGTCCTTTTGGCCTCAGGCCTGAGTCCAAATGCATGGAGGTGTAGTAACCATCATTGTCCATGGAGTAGAGTGAACTGGAGTCTGTACATTTAGAGGAACGTTCCAAGCTGTTGTAGAGGTGATTGATAGGAGTGGAGCAGCTGGAGGTAAGTGGTCTTCTGGTCAACGCATTCTCAGGGGTATCATAAATCCACTGCTCATCTGATGATGCTGTTCCTGCAGCGAGTGTACTGTGGCTGTTTAAACTGCTATCTGACTGTGCAGCTTCCTGCATGTCTGTCTCTCCTGTCCCAGCGCTGGTGGCCACACTGGTGGAGCTTTCTCCATTGACTCTTGAGGATATCCTGAGAGGCCTTGCATGCATTTGCTGCCCTGGGGTAGATGTAGAGTGAAGCGCAAGTACCTCAGCTGAACAGGACAATGTTGCATTAGGGATGCGTGATGTTGAGTATGCTGAATGAGGAGAAACCACACAGGCATTCCCCCAGTCCACATGTGATCCCCTCACCTCCTGGGATTTTGGGCGGCCTAAAGTGCTGGTCCTAGGGGTCCTCATGTGAACTGCCGTGTCATCAGCTTGGAGCTTTTTAATCTGCCAGGATGCTGCTACAGCACTATCCTCTGGTCTACAGGATGTACTGCTGTACAGGAGCGCTGCATTTAAAGAA
The DNA here is from genome assembly GCA_039654325.1 of Tandanus tandanus. NCBI lineage: Eukaryota > Metazoa > Chordata > Actinopteri > Siluriformes > Plotosidae > Tandanus > Tandanus tandanus. The sequence continues at coordinate 13,642,737 of JBCNYH010000002.1, read as the reverse complement.
ACCCGGGCACCTCGAGGCAAGCTATGAAAACGCTGGGGATCGCCATTAATTCGAGGAGCCATGACATGCACAGGAGATCCAGGGGAATAATTGTTTGAAACTGTAGATATATTAGTGGCGGATGTTGACATGCCAGACATCTGAGCAGCAATTCCTTGGCCTCTCTGAGCTCGGATCCTCCTCACAGATGGTGGAACAATTTTTACCTCCTCAGTCTGGCAGCCAGAATCCCTCTTCTCGGAGCGCCTTAGGGTAGAACTGACACTGCTAGAACGTTCTAGTGTCGAAAACTGTCCAGGAATAAACATGGACTGTGGTCGGAGCTCCCCTCCTCGTGCTTTAGCTGCAGTGGAGCAAAACAGTAATGAGACAAGCAAGAGCATTGCTACAGCAGCCCCCCCTTCCTCCACTTCATCCCTTTCTCACATCTGCTGTCAATCAAACTGAAGCTTGTATATTAAAAGCACTAATGAGTTTGATTAGCCACACCCACTTCTGACATGTTAATAATATCTGGAAACTCTGATTAGAACTGATAGCCTGGAGAGAGGCAACCATAACATTGCCTTTGCAACAATTTGCCATTGTTAACAATGACGGTGCATGAGTGAACGGCCATCTGTGTCAGATCAGACCGAAGAAAATGACCATTAAAGATAATACACTCACACACACACAAACATATATATATATATACATACATACACACACATTTCTCTCTCTCTCTCAATATATATATATATATATATATACATACACACACACACACACACATACATATATATATATATATATATATATACACTAACTCCATGAGTTACTTGGACATCATGGTAACATCAACTTAGAGTTTAACTGCAGAAAAATTGCATAGCGTATATAAACACTGAAACAGGACATTAAATCACATTCACAGAAGAAGAATAATTGGAACCAGAATATTACTAAACCGACACCTTTCTGCCTAAAGGTTAGAATTGTTAAAGCTGATACCCATAGCAGTGTACATAAAAACAAAGAATGAGATAAAGGGACTTTCCGTTCTCGATGCAGAAATCAGTGCATTCATGGGAAGCTGTGGCGTTAAAAGCAGTACCAGTTTTATATTTATAAACACATATAAATGTATGTTTACTCGTATTGTTCGAGAGATGCATAAGTTCCCAGAACCTTTTTTTATTGCCCTATGCCCCATGCTTGTAGGATCCTGACTGACAATCCCTTCTCATCTATCATATCATCACAGAAATGTTAATTAGGGCATCACAGTGGAGTAGTGGTCAGCATGTCTGCCTCACAGCAAGAAAGTCCTGGATTTGAGTCCTGGGCTTGGGCGTTTCTGTGTGGAGTTTTCAGCTTGCGTGGGTTTCCTCTGGATACCCTGGTTTCCTCCCACAGTCCAAAGACATGTATGTTAAGCTAATTGGCTGTTCCAAATTGTCCCTAGATATGAATGTGTGTAAACGATTACACACTGCCCTGCAATGGTCTGGCGAGCTGTTCAGGCTGTACCTCGCCTTCGCCCAGTGTTGGCTGTGATAAGCTCCAACCTCCACCCAAACCCTAATAGAATTAAGCGTTTCGGCGAATGAGTGAGTGAGTAATGAGAAATGAATTGGTCTGCCAGATAAATCTGAAAAGCGAACCAGACTAAGACTGCAGTGGGCAAAATTACACAATGTGGCATGTAATGTTCACTACTGTGTCCAAGTATTAGCACCTGAATACACATTCAGGACAAAAGCTTTGGTGGACCAGGGGTCATGACCCAAGGAACAGACTAAAAAGAAATTAGACATGAAAGCAGATGCTAAATGCTACAGTTATGTAACATGGAAAACAGGAGTAGAACAGGACAGTTCAAATAAAAGTGGGTCACCACTAATGTTCTAATAAAGAATACAGATTATGTAAAGCGAAAAGATAAAGCAATAAAGCAAAGCACTACCAGCTGCTTGCATGTGATGGGAATGTAAAAAGTAATATATGGAGCTGGACTGGGGAAAGAGGGTGGATGCTCAAATCAGAGTCTGATTTGATTGTTCTGAAACAGAACAAATATGAAAGAATCGAAAAGCTTGCACATTTGTGAAGATTATGAAGGACTAGCAAGAGGTTGACACTGAGCACTACGCACACTACACTACAACATGAAGTCTAGATGATGGCAGGCAAGGCAGGAGCAGCTACGATGGAAGCTAGCAGAGCCATACCATACCTAGTTCCTGCCGAACGTTGTCAGGCAAACCTGATATAGTCTTTCTCCGTTTGACCTTCTTGGGCCGACGGGCCAGTGTATCAGTGTTTATTAGGGAGCGACGGACGCTGGCCTGACGGTCAAATGTCTCCCCTGGAGACCAGGTGATGAGGGTAGGTGTGGAGAGCAGACAGGCAGTTAGTGACGAGCATGCATTTTCCATGCAGAGTATAAATATAGGCATAAATGAACACATACAGTGCACAACATAACTTTAAAAATGGAAAGAAACTAAACATCCACTATCAAACGACACTGAATAGTACAACTGTGATACGGGACCACAAAGAAAGACTTCATCACAAAGAAATTAAGCATTTTTAAAGAAGGTTTCTACAGTTGTGATATTAGTTACTGATCATTTATCTCTTATTAAAACTGCTCCAAATTACAGGCACAATAATAATACATAGATTTAGGCAGTGCCTAAAAAGGAGCTTCCGGTACATGTCCCTTGATAGATGTCCGAGCCTGGGTTTGTTTTATCTGTTTAACGAGTTCATGTTCTCTCAAGCTTCTGATTTCAGCGTTTGCTCCACAAACATTTATTTACCTGAAAGTCTGTCTGCCCACCTGAGTTAGATTGCATGCTTTTTATTCTATGCAAGTCTGCGATGGTGTATGAGCCTCTATTTTTTGTTGTTTAGTTTTGTTACAGTAATAAATCTTTTTCTTTCTTTATTATTTCTAACCATTATCATGCAAGTCAGCAATAAATAACAGCCAATCAGCCTTAATTCAGCAACATGGCAGCCTTACTGGGTTTCCTGTGGTGGGCATGCACACACACAAACACCGGACAGGACAACCATCCAAGCCATGTCCCATGACTATGATGCTTCACACGGGAGCTCTGCTATAAAGCCTTAGACTAATGTAAGGGATTTTCATATGATTGACCCTAAAACTATACCTCTTATACTACCAACAGGAATGAGAATCATCAGAGGCCACCCGATACAATAGCACGATATCTAGGTGGTGATTTGCTTTATATTATGATTCTGTAATGTATCCCAGTTTGATATTACAATTTTGTTACAACTTTAAAACCATGTACCATCTTAAATCACGTAAAATAAAATTGAGTCGCACAACTGAATTGAACATAAGTAATTAAATGCTTATAAATGCCTAATTAAGGGCAGCATTTAAACAGTCCAACATTACTTCTAATACAATTAATAAAAACTTGTTAGTAAAGTGCTGCTGCTGTTCAGAAGACTTGCATCATGCACCACTTTCCACAAACGTAGCATCTGATGTCTATCGAATGTTTATCATCCTTCAGTTTAGTGACCTCTCGAATGAATCACTGAATAAATTCATAGGCAGCAATTTGTTCTGCAGTGTTGTACAGCTGATAGACTGAGCCGGAGAACACTGCGGCTTTTCATATGCTTTACACACTGACGTGATGTGTACATGGCAGGTTTAATGCTTCACCTTTGACCTCTTGCTCGAGATCAGAGAGAGAATGCGAGCTCACTTTATGGAACGGAATAGGTGATTGTGGTTAACAGCATGGAAGAAAGAAACTCCCTGTGTTACCAAAGTATTCAGGTGTTAATATGTTAGTGCATGCAGACATACAGAGACCCACCTGCGGTGCTGATACACTCAAAACAGTGATAAGTCTGAAATATTAATTTAACAGTAAGATACATTTATCCTAGAAAGTAAAAGATGACAAACTTGGTGTGGTCTGATCCTTTACCACCCCTCACTGTCTAATGCTATATAAACTAATCACATCCAAGGCCACAACAGTAAATATTGGCACCTTTATTCAACAGCTATTATGATGTAGTTCTTACCGGTGACATTGATGGGGACTACGTCGGTCAGAATGGCCTGAGCTTGTTGTCTCATCTTTTCCTCAGGAGTCGGTAAGGGTGTGAAGCCTGACTCCTGCCCATCCACCTCGGTCCCCACTGCCTTCACTGCAGTGTGTGCCTTCATTGCACTGAAGCTCTTGTCTTCTTCTGCAGAGGAGGCAGTTGACTGGAAGAAAAAGTCAAAGAAAGAGGTAAGAGTCAGGTGAAAGGTGCACCTGTACCTCTAATGGAGGTTAATAATATCATAGGAATCGATGAAATAAGCATTAGATTGCTCCTGAACGACAGATTTCTTCTTTAGTCTGTGCCACACTCGGTTTAGCCAGAGGCGCTTTATGGTGCTCATGACCTTTTGAAGGTCTACGAGTACACAGAGCAGTTTCATGGCCAATTTAACACACGAACACAGACAAGTGTGAGAAAACAGACATATGTGTCTGCACACACACACACACACACACACACACACACACACACACACACAGGTTCACTCAGGCAAGAAAACTTTGCCAGCATTGGGAATCCTGAATCAGATCAAACCATGCAGCTTCATGTACCGTCAAACCGTCACAGCTGGATTCTTAGTCTCACAGCTGTGTCTCAATGTCCACGACAACATGAAGCCCTGTGTTTGCAAAAGCACTGACCATATGCAGTACTGAAAGTAAAATACAGATTTAGGCACTGCCTGAATGTCGAGCTCCCCATAAGATTTTTGTGGGCTGTTTCTCTTCTCCCTTCATCATTAATTAATTATTCTGCCAATGTTTTAAAAGTTCAAGCCTTGTTCTCTGAAAAAACAAAACAAAAACCTGTACAAGTAATAAAATAATCAACTAATATATAATAAACTAATAAAGATTAAGGGTAACACGGTGGCGTAGTGATTAGCATGTCCGCCTCACAGCAAGATCCTGGGTTCGAGTCCCGGGCTCGAGTGTTTCTGTGTGGAGATTGCATGTTCTCTCCGTGCTTCAGTGGGCTTCCTCCAGTTTCCTCCCACAGTCCAAAGACATGCACATTAGGCTAACTGGCTGTTGTAAATTGCCCCAGGTGAGAATGGTTGTGTGTGCGCGTGTTGGCCCTGCGATGGTCTGGCGAGGGAGTACCTCGCCACCACCTAATGTCGGCTGAGATGGGCTCAGCCTCCCTGCGACCCTAAGAGGATAAAGCGGTTTAGCAAATGATGATGATCTAAGATTAAAATAATTTTTATTTGTTATTGTTTGAATGGATGAACCCTTTTTTTTTTTTTTTTGCTATACTGTATTAATCCTGCAAGGGAAATTATTTCCTCTGCAATTAACTCATCCAAAGTGAGCACACACACACACACACACACACACACACAAACAGTGAGCACACACTTGGAGATGTGGGCTGCCACACATTGGGGCACCCGGAGAGCAGTTGGGGGTTAGGTGCCTTGCTCAAGGGCACTTCAGCCATGAA